>SKCR01035895.1:0-65723 GCA_019454045.1 Zanthoxylum bungeanum
TTCTTATTTTTCAATTGAGTTTCTGGATCATGTGCCCTTAGTAATAGAACTCCATTACGGATAGTGACTGATATTAAGAGAGAATTTAAAATACGTGACATCATTTTATTGGATGGTCCCGTTGAGACAATCTCATATATTGTTTCTATCGGACCCTTAAATGATAATAAGAGATAAAATTTAAAACACATGATTCATTTTTTATAACATTTGAATGTACAATTGGTCATGTTAATCCAAAAATTGGACATTTCAAGTTTAAAATGTTCTCTAGCCTGATAGTTTAAAATCTTATATGAAAGTTAAAATCTTATATGAAGGTTCTATTCAACCTTTCTGGGAGGTTTGACACTTGCAATTTGGACCAAAATGATTACTTATAAGGACTTGTTTGGTAATCAAATTTAGAAATTATTTCATGTTAGTAAAAATTCAAAAGAAAACTAGAGAAGCAGGTAATGTGTTCTCTCCGTTTAGAAGTACTATTTAATTATCCCTTTTGAACTTTTTATCAGGATATTTCATGACGTTAGAAATTTAAGTTTTCTCAAACATACTCTTAATTATTAAAAAAATAAGTCATAGTTGATGTTGTTGGAAAATGCTTATGAGTAAGTATTTTTAGGCACAATTTTAAGTATGATCCCCTTTGTGTTAGTGGTTGGTTTTGAATGATTCGGATACTCCTCCGTGATTAGTTCGAAATGATATATTCATATGCTTAAATTGGTGTTTGGGTGAATGAGAAATTGTTACTCAAAGTTCACCAATTGGTGTTGGAAAATAAAGAGAAAGGAGTTTGTCCCATATGTGAAAGCTATTAGAGAGAAAATGTCTTTATATATGATTACTCATATGTAGATGGGTAAGAGTTATAAAGATAGAGGCTCTCTCTACGTGCGCGCGCAGGGGGTGCAAATCAAAATCCGATCAGGCCTGACTCGTGTGCACCCACGCTTCCTGCGTACACGAATGCCGGACCAAATTGTGCGTGCCCGACCTCCATTAATTAATTTGATACTTCAAACGAAAGGTCTCACACTCATTAATGAGTGATAAATGACATATTTATTTTCCTTCTATAAAAGGCATGCAGTATTTTCGTTTTGAGATATATACACAACATACAGCTTTCGGTTTTAAGGAAAAACACTCATCCTCGGTTTTTCTTTGTTTTGTTTGGGAATAGTTCAAACACTTTAGTGGTTTATTGGTAACGGGTTTTGGTGGTGCCCTTACTCGTTCGTTTTCCGTTGCATCCTGGGAAACAATCGTCTCACGTTCTACTGCACCTTCGGTAGGGGACGAATTTATTTTAAGGAGATTGTTGACATCAACAAGCCTCGGAATAGTGAAGCTGTGGTTCGGTCAGAGGATCAGAGGCAGACGCTTTCATTGGTTCGTCAGAGGCTCGTTGGTCAGAGGCAAGCGCAGACGCTGACGCTTCAGAGGCAGAGGCACAAAGTTGGTCAGAGGCAGACACTCTCCTCAGAGTCAGGGTTCAGTCGTTCTCAGGGTCTGCTGCGTGGGTCTGCTCTCAGGGTCTGCTGTGTGGGTCTTCTCTGTGGATCTGCCGTGAGGGTCTGCTCTGTGGGTCTGATCTCAGGGTCTGCCGATAGGGTCTGCTGGGATGAGATTAAGCCTAATTCGAATTTCCTTGTAACTACCATAATATTTGTAATACAGATGTTATCCTTAAGGGATGTGTTTTGGTGTTGTATGACTCAGAATCTGATCTTCAAGTCTTGAGTTCAAATCCAATTAGTGTGTTTCTGGTAAGAGTCTGTGACAATCGGAGGTTTTACCTGCTCCGTTTAAGTCCGGAATGAATGATTTGACGCCGAGATTTCCAATGATTCCAAAGAAAAAGTCATAGTTGATGCCTATATTGTCTCAATTTGCATTAATTATTGACCCATCTTGTTAAAAGTTTAATGAAGTATAATTCAAATTATGATTTATGAAAGAAGTTTCTGCAACACAAAGCTAAGTTAATTTTCAGTGGAATTTTCTTGTACATAAATAATGATACAACATAATAACCCACTTAATCTTTGTTTCTTTTATTTTTTCATTTTCTCTCCGTTTGGTGAAATTTTAATTTTCAATAATTAATAGTTCCAAGCTTGAAGGAAACGTTCAAGAGAATGATTATCATTTGTAGCATCTTTCGAGAAACTCAACTAAAGTCTCCAAGAAAGCTTTTGCATGGAAATTAAAAACATTTTTCTGTCATGAAAATGTTTTAAACATGTTTGGTTTTAAAATTATTTCTAAAGTTTCAAATTTCGTTTTGGTATATTCATTTGTGTTTTACTAGGAGAGGTCGTTGGAAGTGAAGAAATTTTTATGAAGATACCTATCATTGATTGAGGAGAAAAAGAATGAAATCGTTTGAAATAACACACGAAGACCGTGAGTATTTCGGTGAGAAAAGAAAAGCAAATATTGTTATCATATATTAGAAGTCGGAAAAGATCTAAATTAAGAAATCATAAATAAGTATTTATATATTACTGAATTTAATGAGACAATAATTTCATATATTACGTAATATAGTCAAAATTAAGGATATATGTAACCAATCCCACTTTTTAAAAATTAATAATAATCATTTATTTGGTTATAATCTCATAAAACTTGTAGACATAAGTCGACTAATCTCATACTTAATCAATGTAGGACAAATGACAAGGTTGGCGAAAGGGTCGGACTTTGAAAAACACATCCCAAAATTCAATTGTTAATATTTTCAAGTTATTAAAAAAAAAACCCAATTTATTAAACTTTGAATTGCTGCCTTAGTGTATTTTTTATACCCGAACTTTAAAAAAAACAAAAAAAAAACATTTCAAAATACGGCTCATTCACCAACCCTAACAATTGGATCACAACATTCCACCAAATTCCGCAATCCCAATACCCATGCACACTAGGAATGATGTTGACTTAGGAACCCATACGTAGAATACATCCTAAAATAACGGTTAATCACATACTTAGCCAATATAGGACAAATGGACCGCGACACACACCAATGGAACGAATGTCTTTGGCTTTATCACCCAACAAGAATCAAATGTACATTTTAACTATGCCAACAGTTATGTACAAGGCAAAAAAGTACTTCATTTCGCCTAGCTCATCTATGAAGTTATAATCATATCCATTTGAATTCTAAAAGATGGAGGAAATAAATTGATACTCCCTTCATTAGAGTGCATAAGCATACATTTTTCAAACCCCAGCACTAAAATTCTTAACAAACACTGTAAGCAAACTGTTAAAACCATAAAGCATATAACTAATCAGCTCATTGATCTCAATTCAGATTGTCGAATACGCATATGGAAGTTAATAAGCATTCTCTCGCTGGGAAAATTTAAAATCAACTAAAATCGGTAACCTTATATTTACATATTAAAATATTGTTCAGCTCGCAAAGTAAGAGTAGTACCGGGTTTTTAATCTGTCGTGTCATAATGCGAAGCATAATGTACTGAATTACCTTCTAACTGGAATGATAGATCATAAAACCAAGTTGAAGCTTCACATGAAAAAATCATGAATGATAATCATGCCAATTTAAAACTGCATGCACAGGGAAGAATTTAAGAAACTAGAATCAAACTTTCACATTCTAGTCCCAGCACAATCCAGTTTTTATTTCTTTCAAGTTACTATTGATCGACTCAAGTTCTATAATCTAAAAAAAACCGAGGTCATCACCAAGATTAGTTTGACTAATTATACAAAGATCAAATATATATAAAAAAAACAAACAAACAAAAAGAGAAAAACCTTCAACAAATCTGCAGTTTAAGACTCATAATATGCCGTGTTCAGCGTAATCTTATAGAAGGAACCTTAATAAATATACCGGATTAGCTATCTTACTGATCAATCAGAGACGGAACCCTGCACAAAAAATACTAGACACAGCAGGCCAAGGATATCATTTCATCTAACTATGTAGGAGAGACTCAATCTTCACTCATGTCAGCAGATTCCTGTTATTAAATAAACTTTATACAGTGTCCCCAGCATGGTTATGTATAAAAAATCTTTCAGAAGTCCTAGATGAATAAAAATCTAAATAATAAAGGGCACAAAAAAGAAAGAAGAAAGTTCCTAGAATAAGAAGTGAGATGAAAGAAAACCCACTACAAGCATATTCATTAATAAGAAGCTCAAAAAATCGAAAGATCACAAAGGATAAGTCATGTAAAGTATGTCAATAATTTTCATTGAACCCAAGACAATGTTTGTCCAAATTCCTAGGAAAGCAGAAGCGGTGACCAACTAGCCTAAATTTTAAGACATAATTTTTTGATCAAAAAGAAAAGCACAGACATGTAGAAGAAGAAATGCTACCTAAGCAAAGGAAAAAGGTGTTAACGAGCCACATGACCCAACAATTGTTCCCTTTCTCTTCCTTATCCAAGCTGTCTAATGTACAATCTAGCATCTCAACTGCTTAACATTCGGAACTTTCAAAATGGAGATTGGGTTAGTCCTTAGCTCCACAAAATGCACCAAAACCCAAGGAATTTGACTGTCATATGCTCATGTTTAACTAAAAGATTCTAGAACCACTAAAAAAGGGAGCAAGCTACTGGATTGTGGAACTATCATTATTGCATTTCTGACAAATAATCAACTATGAGAAATTAGAAAGTAGTAGGGACTTTGCATAACCTCAACCAACTACAGCAGAGAATTTATATCCTTCAAAGAACTTGTTTTTTATTCTATTTTTCCTCCTTAGCAAGGCACCTGAAACTCATAAACGACATTTTCAGGTTTATGGCTTGAATATATTTGAAATAATTAGTCCCAAAACTCCTCCATCACGAACATCTTGCTTGTATCAATCTCAACCTAAATTGCCAAAGGATAATGATTCCAGACTCTTTGAAATTTCTAGATAGCATATGATCACAAGTTATTCAGCAGCCATTTACTTGATCCAGAGACATATGCAATAGTCAATCATCTATTTGAGAAACAAGAACGCTTTGCAGCACACATTAACTTAACAACATGTATGTATGTTTCAAAAAACACCAACTAGAATTAAAATCATGAACTCTATTGGAAAGAACAACGTATGCAATCCGTTAACGAACAATATGAACTGAGACAAAGTTTTCACATAACTCTTGATCAAACTTACAGGCTCAGTATCACAGAATGCTACAAGTAAATTCAAACCACATACCCACTTGACAACCCCTCATAAAAAAGGGGGAAAAATTCAAAAGATGAAAAATAACAGTAGATAAGCAGACAGCCAACTAAACATGATTTAATTGCATATATAAACCCCGGTCTCATACTTGTGACCAACCTCATAAAAGTCTGTCTTACCTTCAGTAGCAGGCCGTAGACAGACCCCAGATAATGAAAGCATCCCTTGTGAAGCAAATTTCACATGGCAGACAATGTCCATATCTCCCCCACCATCTTCCTCGCTAGAATCCACAGGCATTCTCACTTTCAATTTACCAGGAGCACCCTTAACAGGAATCTCAGGCACAATCCATTTTAATTCTCTATCAGACCTGTTCAACACAGCTTTAGGCGAAACCTTCAACAATGTAGGATCAACTGGTAGTTTCAATGCAAACGTAACATCATTTAACGGCATTGGCAAATCTGGATTAGAAACATACTGTATCATCACAGAAAGCAACACCCCACTATGTCTTTTTATTAAACGAACTCTCAAAGGCAATGGTGTTAACCTAGGAAGCAAACTATACTTCAAAATCGGAATTGGTTCATCAGATGGAGCTGTTCTCACATGAAATATACCATTACCTAAACTACTAATTTTCGAACTCTGCATAACAAATCTCTTAACTGCACTTGTACCCTCAACCCTAAACGAAAACTCAGTATCTTTATCATCCCCTGATGTTTTCTTAGGAATTGTTCTCAAATAAACCACACCCATTAACCCTACTCTAGCAAGTAATGATTCCCTAAACTCCGCATTAACTTGCTCAACAATATACATCTCAGGACCCTTCATTTCAGTCTTTTTCACCAGATTATCAAGCGGTGTCCCTGCACCATCCTTGGCTCCAGGGGGTGGAGCATCTGGTCCCGTTTGCAACAATTCCAGCCCACCAAGACCTTCCTTTTTCGCAATCTTTTTCGGACCAATAAACTCGGAAGCATCCAATCCTCCACCCCAAGCATCACTAAACCCTTCAAAAGTTTCGTCCATCGTAGCCTGCTCATTACTAAACTCAACGCCACCATACTCGCCTTCAAAACCCTCAACATTAATATGCGTTGACTGGGTAGCCTCAGCCGGAGGCAATGTAGTTACTTCCAATCCCGCTAACGCCACCGTTAAATCATTGCTTGAATCCTTATTCTTCTTAAAACCACCCACCAACTCCCGTTCCTTATTTATAGCTTCACTTGCCGCAAACGGGTCTTTCTCCGCAGGTGATTCCTCAGTTTTCTCTAGCTCTTTATCTTGCTCAGCTGGCGTTTGTACTACAAGGGTCGCCGCCACCTCATCACCGGCCGCGATCGTCTCAGCCGGAAGCTCAAACGAAGCGTGAGAGAACGAATCGACCGCCGCTTGATGCTCAAGAGAATGAATTTCAACTGAATTCCACTGATCGGCGCCACGAATCTTGCCCTCTGTATCCAACGCAGAATGAACCATCTTTGCAATCCCCTCTCCGTGCATTGAACCCAACATCGCCGCCAAACGAATGCTACTGACGCCACGTAGGACGATATCAAGCGCCATGTAAATTTCAGCATACTTACGGCTGAGTTTCTCGGGAGTGACGTCAACGCCGCGGCACGCCGTTACGACGACGCTAACGGCTTGATTAACGATGTTGATGCACTCGAAGACGTTGATGGAGTTATCATAATCGGCGTTGGTGATACCGAGAACGTAGATGGAATTAACGAGGCGGTAGACGACGCGGTATCGCGACTCAACGCCGACGATGAGCTGGCCACTGGAGGCGGCGAGGGGATCGTCTCCGAGGGAGGCGATGGAATCGAGGGCGCTTTCGGAATCAGCGGAGATGTTGGCCGGGGATTGGTGCTGGGGATGGGGGCTGATCCGTCTGTTGGCAGCGTAGACTTCGCGGGTATGGCGGAAGGCGGAAAGGGCGGCGAGGGCTCGGGTCGGAGGGAACCATTCTCGGGTTTGGAGGAGGATGTCGGATCCGTTTACGGGTTGGAGCGAGAGTGCGAGGCACGACATTTCAGATTTTGAATGGTTCGGATCTAGGGTTTGGATCTAGTGAACTGTGAGCTGAATAATTCAATTGGTTTATTGATAGTCACTATTAATTGTTTGTAATTTTAGCAAACATTGCAGCGATGGGCATCGAATTTGGAAATTATTTTGTTTTTGCAGAAACTGAATTTAGATCGAGAGAGGGCGGGCGGCGACTGCTCCGATTATGGGCCGGAAAATAATGGCCCATCCTGCCAACAGATTTCTGCTAAGTACACCCTAACAATAATAAATATTGAGAAGGGTGCATTTAGTAACACGGACTAAGAATGCCGTTGCAACACTTTTTTAACAATACGACATCGTTGAGCTGTTGCATTTTCCCAGTAACCAAACATGATTCCAAAGCCGATTCCAGAGTTTGGGTTAAATCGTTTTCAAATTAAATTTTATATATTGTTTGATTTCAACAAATTAAAAAATATAAAGATTAAACTAAACTCAAATTCAATGACTTGAACTCAATTAATTTTTAAAATAATATCAAGTTTTACTTTTAATTATTAAAAACAAATCTAGTGGAATTTGTGCAAACCAATCTAGCTTAATAATTAAATTGTTATTTAAGCTCAAAATTAACCAAATGTGAGTCAAATTTTTCATGAACACCCTTAAATCAATCTTCCAAACACAAAATTAGAAACAACGCAAATTAAAAATTAAGCTAATAATTCTCCTTTAATAGATGAAATATCGATTACAGGAACATTAGAAATTTCACCAACATACAAAAGTCACAAAATCAAAAACCCTAACCCTAACTCTAACCACCGAAACCATAAAGAGTCCTGCCCTGCCTCTTCAAAGCATAAACGACATCCATGGCGGTGACAGTCTTGCGACGAGCGTGCTCAGTGTAAGTCACAGCATCACGAATCACATTCTCCAAAAAGATCTTCAAAACCCCACGAGTCTCCTCGTAGATGAGGCCGCTGATACGCTTGACTCCGCCACGCCTCGCCAGCCGTCTGATCGCCGGCTTCGTGATCCCCTGGATGTTATCCCTCAGTACCTTACGGTGCCTCTTCGCTCCTCCTTTTCCCAATCCCTTACCTCCCTTTCCTCTTCCTGACATTTTTTGTTCTATTCTCTTTTCTCTTTTCTTTTTCTTTTTAATGATTTGTTTGTGTTTGATTTGTCAGTGAAGGTGGAGGGGCTTATATAGGTGGGGAAGTGGAGCGGTGGCTGTTGGATTCTGTATGATCCGCGTGAAGGGTAGCCTTTGGAATCCTAGCCGTTGGATTGGGAAATATGTAATTTGATTGGTGGAAATGATAACGACCTGGATCTTGGGGGGTTTTCGAAATTGTAATAGGCGGGGGTTTTTTTGGGTGGAATTAAAAGTTATTGAGTTCTAAAGCCTATTCATTTAGCGCCATTTTTTTCACCCTACGCCTAAGAGCCCGCAAAAACTTGCGGATACGAGCAACGCCAATAAGATAATTATAACATCCCGGTAATCTGATTACTACTAACTTAGTACGGGTGGCAGAAAAGTTCGAAGTCCGGCCCGATCTGGTCAGGATTTGGCCCGTCCCGAAGTGAAAAAAGTCTGGACCGGGCCTTAAAATGAAAGCCCGGCTCTGACTCTGGCGGGCCGGGCTTTCCAATTTTAGCCCGGCCAGGGCCAAAATTTAAAAAAAACTTTTATATATATATATATATAATATATATATCTGTGTTTGTATCATTTTTATTTGTTTTTAGCATTTAAATTATTAATTCATCAATTAAACTTGTGATTTATTTATAAATTGTCTTTGTATATAGTGTAAATGTATTTTATATTTGTATATTTTTAATTTTTTTTAATTCGGGCCTAAAAAAGCCCGAGCCCGGCCCGGAAGACACCCGGGCCGGGCTTGGCAAAGCCCGTCCCGTTGCCACCCTTATAAGTTAGGAATGGCATAATACTTGATATATGATCATAAAAAAATGTGTATTAGGCTCATGAAATTACTTTAGGCTCATTCGAAAAATTCCTTGTAGAATCAAATACGGAATTCATCCTAAAACTGAATGCGGAAAGCCTTTAGTATTCGGACCGTGACTTTCTCATAGGATCTCCTATTTTTATGAATTTTATATCGTCGTAAAGCTCGGACAATTATCTATAACTTCCATGTTGAACATTTTAACAAAAAATCAGATCAGAATTAAGCTAAAAATATGCATTTTCGTAGCTGTCACTGTAGCATTCGGGATTCATCTATAATCCAATCATACGACTAAATTAAGTGGCCTATGATTGAAATAAATAATATTTTATTTACAAATATATTTCCCTCATATTTTAAAAGCTTAAAACTTATTCTTTGTCAAAGCAAAATCTTGGTGAAATGGTGATGAATCTTCAAGCTTTTATTGGTCAAGTAAACTTCTTTTTCTTTTTTCTTCTTAATTCAGAAAATAAGCATTCATTCTTCACTTACATTTTCATATTTAGGAATCATAAGAATTGGGGTTTTGTCATTTGAGAAGGTTGACCAAAATTAAAGCATCAATACATGTTTATGATGTTGTTTAGAGTGTGTTATGTTTAAGTTTGGGTTGAAATAATGTTGATGGTGAGATTGTGAATTAGATTGATGGAAATATTAGTTTACTTGTTCTTGATGATTATGCAGTTAGGGGAGATTAATTACAGTTATATTTAATATATGAGGAGGTGTTATTGTGGTGATAGAATGCATGTGGAGTGTTTGATGAAATTTTGGTGATTGTTAAGGTCTGAGTTTTATTTGAATTTTATACATGATAGAGTGTAATTGAAGTGTGGAAATACATGATAGAAATGGCTGAGTTGAATAAACGAAATAGGACAATAAGTGAGGACCTTAGGCAGAGATAGTGTTTGGCAGCAGTGTATTCTGAACAGCTCTCATTATTTAGGTTAATACATACATCTTAGACCTTTATTTGCCTCATCATAAATTTTTACATGAACTAGATACATTAGAGTTCAATATATCCAAAAATCAGAATTTTTAGATGACAAATAAATTTTATACTGAATTTTACAAATTGGCTGCCTTGCAGTTTCATTAGTTTGTATCTAGTCTGAACAGTCTATATTGATTTGCTTATAAATTGATTTGTGGAAGTTGAAATCAAGATCTGTAAAGTTCTGGATAAACTAGACATATAAAGGAGTAATCTATCAAAAATTCATAATTTAGACTTTAGATGAAGCCGGACCAAATTTTTGAAATTGGATGTTCTACTACCCCTGTGCCCAATTTTTTAGTTGCACAGCCCCTGAACTTCTGTCCATACCTGAGTTTCTGGAAAGAAATTGAGAGCCGTAAAAACCGATGTAAGCTAGATATATTATGGATCATTTTAGTAAAATTTCAGCTTCAAATTCATCCCCAATTAATTACAGTGAATTTGTAAAATTAGACATCAAGCAGTGAATTTTCTAGCGATTAGTGAATATAAGTTTACACTACCGCATTTGTACAACTCCAAATCTAAGCCCTTAAAATTCATAAATATCATAGATATTTCCAACACTCCAGTAGATTAAGTATCCATGTATCGCATATTCTTTCATGTGATATGAAAGTATTCTGAGTTATAAAGAAAGAAAATTAACGTTGTTTTGATTTTAGATCGACGTCAGAACACTCAGAGGTCACCTACATTGCATACCGCATCTGAATTGCCATAGCACTGTGAGTGGATATATTTCTTTTATCTGGGAGTATTTATTTCATAATTTAACTATGTTTTCAGATTATGATTTTGCACATCTTGATTTGATTAACTTATACTTGAAATTGTTTATTTCAAGCAAGTTGAAAATTTTGATTTAAGCTTTTGATAAAGCTTGGTTTCAGATTAATATTTTGATGATGAAAATGATTTCAAATGTATGATTTTATGATTTTGGAGTCATGAGGGAAAAACTCACCTCAGATGTAACTTGATTCAGATATGGAGATATAGACTTGTGCACACGTGATACATGACTAGAGATGACAGATGCCTTTAGATCCTGGGTATTGGGCTAGGGGACTGTGAGTACAACGCCACTAGACCTAGATTTCAGAGACAGGTTGGTGGCACTGATAGCACCATTGTTTACTGGTTTAGTGGCTTGGGGGACTGTGCGTACAACGCCCTAAGACCACGAGATTATTGTACATGATGACCGATGATACTCTTACAGATGATTTTACATATGTTTTGTGAATGATTTTCACAAAGGTTTTGAAAAGAAAAATCCTGACTTATATCTTATGGATTCAGAGACAGATTTTTGAGACATGATTTTTAAAGAGAATTGTTTATTAAAGGAGTTCTCAAGAGAACTCACGATTTAGAGATATCTCATAAAATGTTTCAGAGCAGAAGAGACTATTTCTTGAAATGATTTTGGTTTTAGAACCATGAATTTTTATAAAGTATTTCAGTTTCGTTTTGAACTGTCCACTCACAAGGTCGTTCAAACGACCTCCCCACTCCCAGTGTTATTGTTTTGTAGGATCTCCCAGAGGACAAGCTCGAGAGAAAGAATACTATTGACAGTCACTTAGGTGTTGAGTCCACTAGATTGGGTCCATAAGTCAGCATAGTCAATGTCAAGTAAATGTCACATGACATACATTGCATAGTTACAGTCTTTGAGTGTGTTAGACATCAGATTTGTAATGTAAAGTACATTTAAGTTCATTGTATGAAAACTTGAGATGCATTTCTATGAGTATTGTATTGGGTCATTGGACCCTATACATGTACTTGTGTTTGGGATGAGTTTCACAGTATTGAACAGTTAGATAATTTGAGGCTTAGGGGGATAGTATTGCATATTCCCTACCAGTAATATTTTCCAAATGGGGATGTTACAATAATAGGGATAGATGTAATTTAGGGGTGATAATTTGAGTTATGATTCATTTGTTCGTTAGATTTAATTGTTTTTAAAGTGAATACAAGTTTGAAAAAAAAAGAATTCGTTTAATAAATGTTTCAATTCGATTAAACTTATTGATTCGTTTATTCGTTTTATTATTTTTTCCTACTAGTTATTATTATTTTTCAATTAAAATTTGAGAAATTATGGTTAATTACCATAGCAAATAATATTATAGATATTTGGTGGCTAATTATCATATTTATATATTTATGAAGAATTAATGTAAATAAATTATGATAATTTATGTTATTGAATAATATAATGACTAAACAAATATTCGTATTTGAATCGTTTAATAAACGAATTGAAAATGAATCATGATATAATGATTCGTTAATCGAATACGAATCTATCACGAATGGTAGCTGCGATTTGTACATCCGAGGCTTGGGGAGATGTGGAAGAGGCAGAGGTAGAGGGATTGAGATTCCCCTTGCAAATAGCAAAGGACATAGGAATGTGATTAACTTAATCCCAGGGCATTCCCCTCCCCCATGAGCCGCCACCGCCAACTCAACCACACTTCTCGCCCCTCCTATGACCACAAACCGTGTAATTACATATTTGTTCAGAGCGTACACTCCGTTCACCAACTGCTCGATATAATGCATGAGATGGAACCTTTAATACAAAAATCTTCAAACTCCAGATTGCCCACCTATTAGGCTTACTGTAATTAGTTCCATTGCTGCGTAGTTTCGATGCGACTTTGAGAACACCATGGATGATCTCAAGAAAAGGTCGTCATTTTTCACATTCTCATAAAGATATTTTCTATAGCAGAAGTTCAAATGAACTGATACATATAGCTTGAAAACAAGAAGAATGCTTCAATTTTGGAATCTCTGATCAACTGTTTCATGGCTAAGGGAAAATAGTCATTTGGTTACAACTTACAAACAATTCCCTTGAGCTCTCCAAGGAATATGATACAAGCACAGAGCCAGAGCCAAGGAGAAGTTTAATACAACCAGTATAATATTTATGATATTTTGCAGATCCATTCTCCAAGCATATCAAGTAGGCAAAG
This sequence comes from Zanthoxylum bungeanum, assembly GCA_019454045.1. Taxonomy (NCBI): domain Eukaryota; kingdom Viridiplantae; phylum Streptophyta; class Magnoliopsida; order Sapindales; family Rutaceae; genus Zanthoxylum; species Zanthoxylum bungeanum. The sequence goes on from SKCR01035895.1 coordinate 13,234, forward strand.
TGTTGAAAAATTGAATAACATGAGAAGAATAAACCAAGGCACAAAAATTCCTATATAACTCTACATGTGAGTTACCATTGCATATGGGAATACCTATAATGGGCAACATCGTCGCATTAATCAATGGCAATGATGAGAAAACCAACCGAGACATACATGAGAAAGACAGGATAGAGGGCGAGGGCTTTCCTTCTTGGGTTCACAGCTGAACTCATGAATGGATAGGCAGCCCATGAGCTCCAAGCCAATGTCACACACACAACAATCATTTTCAGTATCACGTTGTCCTTCAACATGCATATCAAGGCTCCGATATCAAGGGGGAATAGACAATAACCCAGAAGACTCAAACTCTGGAAGAAAATTATGTGTCCACCCTGAAACAGTGAAAATATTCACCTAGTCAAAGTCTACTCAACAAGCATGAAGGCTTTGGAATTTCAAGATTTGAATGTAACGTATTAAGCGTTTGTAGTTTCTCTTTGATCATGTAGGAAAAATGTTCTCAAATCCAATAACTTTCAACATCTAAAAGGAAGTAAACTGTAGAGAGAGCGTGAGAGAGAGACTTACCAACAACAGCACATTCAATGTCAAGATCACAGCACCAGCAGCAAGTAGGGCAAATGCAACAGCAAATACCTCAGACTGGGAGATAATTAGGTAAAAGTAAGAAGTCAGTAGATTAAGAAAATTTACTTATTTTTCTACATGAATCAAATTTCAGGATCTGTATCTAAACATAAGATATGAAATGCCATCAACGCATTTAAGAAGGGAAATCATTTTGTATACGCATAACTATATGCCTACCATCAGACAAACTAAAAAAGGAAACATGCCACCATAAGCTTACAAAAATTTGCACATCTATATTTAAATACAGTTGAACAATATCCCCATAACCCCAAAAACCTAAAAGGAACAATATCCCCACAACCCCAAAAACCTAAAAGGTAAGACTCCTACTCTTTACTCTTTAGGGATAGCCATGAGCCCAAAACAATAAACCTTCATAGATACGTGTTAGGAACCACCAAGTCAATAAGTATATGGACATATAATCTTGGCAAGAGATTCCCTTATTTTACGATGTCATCCAGTTCAACGAAAAGATACAGGCTCTTCAAGGTAATTCAATCACCTAAAAATGCTGCGTGAAACATGGAACAACAACAAAAAAAGCTTTCAACTATCTGGCTATCTCAACAATTGGATGAACTTAACTTTACGTGTCATTAATGTAATCTTTTGTATCATAAATTCATAACCAATCACAATATGCTAATTTCTGTATAAACTGAAACTATCCATTAAACAAGATCTAAGCTATTGTCAAATATCAATTAATAGGACTAAAATGTAAAAAGATATAAAGCTGACCTTCTTGACAGAGGCGGACCAAGAAAGAGTGAGGCCCAGAAAGACTATGAAGAAAAAGGGACCCCACAGATCCCAATCTCTTAGCGCCTTGCCGGGATCTTCCCTGTATGGATTCGGAAACACAACAAGCTTCAAATTGCTCACAATTCGCGACAGATCTCTCTTAACGGTATCCCAGACCGGCTCGGTCAGCGTGTTGGGGGGCGAACCGAACCCGGTTGAGGCGATATTGGGGTGCGGGCCGCCAGAAATAGTGGATGGCGGGAGGGCGGGAGGGGCGGGGACAGATGGCACCTTCTGATTGGAGAAGGTTGGGGGAGGAGGGGGGAGGTTTGATTGTACGAACGGTGCGGAAGAGACCGGGATTGTCGCCGGCCGGGAAGGGCTCGGGGGCCGCGCCGGGAGTACGGTGGCGGGGCTGGCGTTGATTAGGTTTTCGATCTCGTCGATGTCCGATTGGGAGGACGCGTGGAGAGGAATTGTATCGTTGTCCGCGTTTTGCGACATTTTCGCGGAAAGTGTGTTAGGATTTTGTTATTTTCTCGGGAAAGTGACGAGATCTAGGAGAGGGAAGTGAGAGTTATCAGATGAAATGATTTAGTGGCAGCATTTAGGAATTTTTGATATTCAAGCATTGGGCAATTTGAGTTTATTGCAAAACAATTGAAAGTTTGACCCAAAAACGAAATAAACAAAAGATTATGGGGTGAATGATAAAAAGGAGTAATTGTAACAGTTGTGACTGTTTTTTTTTCCTCAATAAGAGAATCGTTTTTCTGTTTGTAATAATTAGGTCTAAGCCTGATCACATTTCGACCAACGATTTCGGTTCCTTATGAAGGAGGAATCAAAATCAAACCGTATGATATATTGTTCAGTTCAGTTCGATTCAGTTTTGATTTCGGTTCTTTTTCTATTTCGGTTCTAAAATTGGAGTCGAAATTGGTTCATGGAACTCTTTATATAAATTAGTTTATTTTATTGATATATAGTTAATTTATTTAATAATCTCATTATATATTAATGATTAAATTATAAGACTTTATAAAATATAACACTAGTGTTAAATAGTTATGGACTTATTTTAGTAATTAGTTCATATTTATATCATAACAATACACATGAGAACATATTCACTTTAGGATACAACAAAACTTAAAGATGTTACACGACACCTGTTGAATCTTCACTTGAGATTTTTTTTTTTTGTATGAAAATTGTTATATTTTTTAACCAATATATATATATATATATATATATATATATATATATATATATATATATATATATATATATACCTAGTTCGATGTAACATCCCGCCTAAGTCAGGATGCTACCGGCAGGAGACAGGCTAATCCTGACTCCATAAGCCCCTGATTCTGATGAAAATTCGGAATGCAACCTGCATCAAAGTCCAGCACCTCAATACAATCTATTGGACCCAAACACAAACAAAACACTAAAATAATGAAAAGACATAACACAACTGGGCTTCAAGCCCGAAAATACGTATAAACAAAAACTTTTACAAGTAAACTTATACAACTCAATTCTCTACAACTAAACTCTTAAACAACTTGACTTTCATCCACCCAAGACCCGGTGACTGGCTGGCTGCAATGCTGCTATCCGGCTCTTCAAGCTATGATGTCTAGGGTCAACCGATCAGGTCATCAACCTGCAAAACTCAAACACTGTTGGGTTATGAGTCATAAAACTCAATAAGTAACTATGCTCATTCCTTGATCGCCAAAGACATGCACAGATTGGATTATGTTTCTGTATTAATCTAGTTGTCTATGTAACTATGCAAACATGTATTAAGTCAACTGTCTGATCTCTATTGATTTAGAAAACACAATACCTTATTACTAACCCTTTAATATGATCACACACACTAACTTCTGTTTGTTAATTACATTATCAAATATATGTAATATATATATATATATATTAAATTCCTATACCACTAACTACCATATCAAGACCCATCATGTTTTTTCTGCGCTACTCTGATTTCTACTTACTTTCTATACACTATTTACTAATTTGGTTCAAGTATTTATTATAACTTTATCACTTTCACTAATCTTGAAATACTATCAAATCCGTTATACTAAAATATTATTCTTGTCAAACATTTAATCCACTATCGCACCATGTATACATGCATATGTTATCATTTCATAATGTTTTAGCATCCTTACAATATGTCTTTCTAAGTAAGCATACAACTCATACAATCAGCATTGATATATATACACACATTTAATTATAATCATACTATCATGCACTAGTATTTTACAAAATGTTACTCTTATATAAACATGCCGCACACACAAATATTAACCATATATACATATCGATGCAACCATGCCATTATGCATTTATGCCAACTATATGCTTTCAAATGATAACCAGAATGTATGATTTATATGCATAACTTGTAAACTATTGTCAACTCTAACATGTAATATTATTTAGAAGATATTTCCTGAAAATCTTTTTCTGTAAAACTGTTTTCTGAAACTCTTTATAAAACTTGTCTTTCTGAAATACTGTTTTCTAAAAAATATTTCTAAAAACTGCTCATCTGAAATCTGTTTCTGAAAACTTAAGTCTCTAAATAAAATCTGTATCTCTAATCTGTATCTGAAAACTGAAATTTTCTCTGAGTTCTGTGTTTCTGTCTGAAAAACTGGACGTATAAGGGCGTTACGTATCGTCGTCCCCTCATACGCCTAACTGGAGCCAGCAGTGCAAATGCATAACTTTGGAGCGTTACGTATCGTCGTCCCTCAAAGCATGCCAATGCTGTCTCTAAAATTGATGGGCTTGGGGTGTTACGTATCGCCGTCCCCCAAGCCACAAACTGGAGTTGGGAGTGCGAATCTATGCTACCACCCAAGCTCAAAAATTGGGGTCTATGGGCGTTACGTATCGCCGTCCCCCTAGCCCGGCTCGAGGATATGAGAGCGTCCTCTAAGTCCTCTACATGTGCACGTCACTAAATCTGTCAATTTCAACTGTCAAGTTATATACTGTGGTGAGTTTTTACCTCATACCCCAGAAAATATAAAACCATGCTTTAAATCTCAAAGAAGTAAGAAATATTTCTTGAAATAATTTTCTTTCAAAAATGTTTGAAACTTTTCTTCAAAACCTTTTTGAATTTCAAAAACTTTCTTAGCTTTAACTCAACTTCTAAAAAAATCATAACATATAAATATGCATGGGCATTTCTTACACTATCATATATGTACATGCCTTCATTAATGCATATCTATAATTAATAACATGCGAATCTGATGCTTTTCTTACTTTCATCTTTAACTGTCTTATAATGTATATACTAACTCTATCCATAGTACTCTTCTCATGCAGATAAATAAATTCACTTTTAATATAAATCATCACAACTATGCAATCTAGTGGACCTTTTACATCCATAATATATCATATAAATTCATATTCAAACTTATTAAACCTAAGTGATATAAATACATACAGCTTCAAACTAATGAACTTTACCATAAAAACATATTTCAACTCATTTCTCGTGCCAACTAAATGATTCCACAACATACTCTATACACATTCACTTCCATTATTACCAAGCAAATTCATAACTCAATTCTTACTTCCTAGTTTTAAAATCAAATAGAATTTCAAAATTACCACACGAACAGAAATCAGATCACGAATCATTTTATAAATACATACCATTTCACTATTTATACATATGATCTTTTTACATTATTAGATTTATGTTGTGCCTTGCAACATATTAAATTTTCTCGTTTACTCATTACTTGACTTATTATCCCTTCATAATTATACCATAATATATATCTCAATATATAGGCTAATTCAATAATCTTCAAAAATCATCATTTTATTCGTAAGCACTCTTAATTCTTTCGTTCGTTATATTCTAACTCGCATGCGTATAAGATACATCGCTATTCATATATGCATATATACTTGTTATTTTATTATCGCATGACCACACAAACACTAAACCTATATTTAAATTAAATCAATCACTAAATCCTATATTCATATCAATTCAATACACATACACACTTTTCTCAATTCTCTTTCTTTCCCAAATAGTTATAAGACATTAAATCCATTACCATTACATATTTGCCCATAGAACTAATATTTCTTTTAAATACCCTCCAGATTTTAAATTTGGCCAATAAGCAAACATAAAATCCATAATTTATTTCCTTCATTTTCCCCCATTTTCAAAGCAACCAACAGATAAGAACATGAAAAACGCCCCAAAACTTTCAAAAATTATAACTTAAACAAACATCTTAGATAAAATCAAAGCCGATAGTCATAACTCATAAGCTTCATCTAAAAGAACAACCAAAACACACACACATCACCAATGAAGCTCCTGATCATCTACAACAAAACAAATAGCTGGCATAAGATACAATCAACAATTCAAAATAAATATAACCAGCATTTCTAAAAAATCTTTCAAGCAAAACAAATACCATATGCCCACATGGTTATTCTCTCTCTTTTTTAAAAAAAAAATCAAGGGTTCATAAAAAAAAAACATTTCAAGAACCTCCCCCTTAGTTGGCCGACCCAGTTTTCTCCATCAAAGTTGGAAAATTTTCCAAATGCAATTCAACAATTAATCATTTACACCTAAACAACCATCCCCAACAGTCATCATTTAATCCCACCATCAACCAAAAATTTCCCCAAAAAGAACCATATAGACGAAAATCACCCATTAGCTTAGGACTCAATTTTCCCCAAATTATACAACTGCTTTAATTTTTAAAATTTCTTCTAAATTCTTTCTAATGATCAAATCTAGATTACTGTTTTTTTTTTTATTTCCATCACATTACCCAAGCTAATTTCAGAAATTCAAGTTAAATCCAAAAGATAAAATTAAATCACACTCAAGGGAATCATGGCATAGGTTACTTACTCATTGCATCTCACTCTCTTAGTTTATCTTTTTCGGTCCATCTCTCTTCCCTTCATTGTTTATGCTGCTCTCTTTCTCTTCTCATCGTTCTCGACTTTCCTTCTTTGTTTTGCCACTCGTTTTCTCTCTCTTTATTTCTCTCACTCGACCTCTGCTCGCTGCTTGTTCTTTCTTCTGTTTTCTTTCCCTTCTCTCGTCTTTGTTTTCTTTCTCTCCATTTTTCTCTCTGTTTTTCTTATTTATTCTCTGTGTGAGTGATTTATCTCTGTTTTTCTTATTTATTCTCTGTGTGAGTGATTTAAAATATATGTGTGTGATACAAGTACACGTGTGTGCGCGCCTTATAATTTGTGGTGTGCGTTTATCACACATGTGAGTGTGTGTATCTATTAAAAATCTAAATTTGTTTATATTAATTAAATGTGTGTAGAAAAATCTAGATATATATATATATACACACACATATAAATACTAATTGATTAAATTCCAATTTAACTTCTCAAATTAATCATTAATATCTTTTAATTCTCATTTTATTATAAAAAAATAAACCTCGCGTTCGATAGCCGTCTCATGTGCGAAAAATAAAATTATAAAATTTACGCGATCTCGCTAAAATACCCGGGTCGTTACTCGGAACCGAACCGGCCGATTCTCGGTTCCAGGCTTAAGTGGAACCGGAACCGTGAACTGAACAGAAACCAAACCGATCGATTCCAGTTCCGATTCCTGTTCGGTTCGAACCTTTTTTAAATTAGATAAAAAATTCAAAAATAATTTAAAATAAATTAGATTAATTAAATAAATTGATAAAATTATTAAATTAAAGAGCTTAAACTTAAATTTAAAAAAATTTAAGTTGCCTAAGTATTCTCCAAGGGTGAGAGTAATCAAAACTCACGTATTTGCATTACAATTTTAAGATATTTCCCATTTGGAAATTTACAATTTTGTAATTATCAATTATCATTATCAGTTGATCCTTTAGCTCCGGTTTCGCTTGCACTTGTTGTTGCATATGCATTATCGAACAAGTCTTCAAAATCACCGGGGGCATATTCTTGTTGTCTCAGATCAGCTCAAGTCCAATCATCCACACAAGCTGTTGCTTCTAGAGTGCTTGGATGTAATGAAGATCGTTTAACTTCTAATATATTACCTCCCAAGCTGAAGGCTTGCTCAACCACAACGGTGGAAATAGGTGCTGTCAATATCTCTTTAGCAATAATTGATAAAACATGATATATATTTTGATGTTGGTTCCATCATTTAAGGATTTTAAAATTTTTACTAACTAAACTTTCAGTAGGAAACTCGAAAATTGTAGATAAATAATTATCTAATTCAGGATTATTAGTTGTCGTATCCCTAATTTTTTTTATTTCATTACAGTAACCAACGATTCTCTGTACTGAGTCTTGTTTGAATTACTAGTTCGCTACTACTAGATTCACCCAATGTTTTTAAGTTGTTTTTTACAATATAATCATTAAATAACTCAATTAAATCATTTCTTACTCTCACTATTAATCTCGTAATATCAATATCATATAATATTCCTAAATAACCATAATAAGCTGGTAAAACACTTTTCAAATCTTCTAATTTAAAATAAAGTAAAAGAATTTCTCTAAAATAATTCAACAATTTTACCTTCATAATAGTAATGGCTTTTAACAAAAAAATATTATTAGAATCATTACTTTCAAGATATTCATCGAGAGTACCAACAATATTCAAACTTTCAAGTAGAAATAAATATGTTGTAGGATAATAAACTCCGCTAAAAATTAAAGTAACATCATAAAAAAAATTTAAAATTTCTAAAAAAATTTCACAAATATCCCATTGACTAGGAAAAAGTGTGATATTTTGATCATGTTGAGAAAAAAAACTACATAATGCATATTTGTATTGTATTACTTGAAATAAAAGAAAATTAGTTGAATTCCAGCATGTTGGAACATCTCTTGAAAATTTAATCGGTTTTATACCATTTATTTTACAAAACTTGGTTCATTCCCTCATAACTTAAGAATATGACCAAATACAATTAAGTGCTGTCTTAATAGGATCAATGAAAGGTGAAAATTTTTGCAGACCATTTTGAACACATAAGTTAAGGACATGACATGTGCAACGAATATGAAAAAATCGACCCCCCTAAATTTGGTTGACATATTTCTTTTAAATCATTGATGGACGTAGTATTTGCAGATGCATTATTAAATTCAATTGTTAAAATTTTATCTTATAAATCATATTCATAAAAAATTACCTTCATTATTGTATAAATATTTTGTGCGGTATATTGGTCATCAAAGACTCTAAATGCAATAAGTCATTTTTGCATGGTAAATGGCATCAATCCAATGACAAGTCACACGCATGTATGAGTGTGTTCGCCAATAGTCACTTCAAATATCAGTACATATATAAATATGACCTTTAATATCTTTAAATATTTCATTTAAAATAATTTTATCATCTTTATACAATTTAAAAATATGACGTTTTATTGTATTTCGAGTCATTTTACATGCAGCAAGATTTAAAGCATTATGCACGTAATTAGTAAAATGAAATTTTTCACCAAAGCTTAAAGAAAGATGTGTCATACAAGTTAATTTCTCAAATTCTTCTCCATTTTTTTCATCATAATATTTAAATAAATCTACAACACTCGTACCTCTACTAGATGATGCGTAACTGACCATTTGAGTTTGCGTCGTATTAAGTCCAAGTTCAACTGAATAATGTTTTTCCAGCAGCTGCTTGATCATATTGCCGTATCCACAAGAAAATTTGTAGGAAACCCCACAATGGCTGCAAACTGTTCTTGAACCTTTATCGTCTTGGTCTAAATGAAAATGAATTTTGAAAATATATGAGGAACGAGACTTAACTTCTATTCTCTTTGATTGTGAACCGACACTAAGGCCGCTCTCTTGGGTTTACATATTTGACATTATGTTCTCAGATAAACTTGTCATTTTTTGTTTAAGAAATAAGTAAGAAAAATAAGAAAATTGAGAATGATAATAACTAATTTGTTATTATAAATAAGAGAATTGAGAATACGAGAATTGTATAAATTAAGCGAGTTGAGAAATTGGTATGTTGAAATAATGAAAAATGACCTATATTTATAGAATTTTAGAATTTTTTATACCGAAAATGCCCATAAATATAACCGTTTTATTACCATTGTTAGATGTATATTAGGAATTATATATTACATTTTTTTTTTGCCGTTGGCCTTTTTTTTTAATTAGTTTGGCTCCATGCCCCTTTCCCCAACGGCTTCTAGCCGTTGGGAGGGTTCCTGTTAGAACCCTACGGTTCCAACAGGTTCGGTTGGGGGTGGAACCCCAACAAAATCGGTCCATTACAATTCCGGTTCCGGTTCCGGTTCCAACTGGTTCATTTCCCTCCAAAAGACATATCTTTTGTTAATATTTGTATGTAACAATGTCTCGTTGTCACGCTAATATGCACGAACACGACAATATCAGTCAGAGTGTCCTTTTTGCATGAGTGTCTCACTATCGTGTCAATGAGTAATCATTATTGCGATAATATTAGTTAGAATGCAAGTTTATGTCACTGACTCTCATTATCAAGACAATGGAAGACAAAATATTTTTTATTGCACAAAATCAATTATTTTGGTTAATTTTATTTTTGAATTTCATCACCTATCTGGACAGGTCGATCCCGATGTGTCAACGTAGTATAATAACCAAACCAACATATATTTATGTTATTTATATCACATCTTACATTGATAAATTAACCATCTTAACCGATGGTAGATATCTCTCTCTAAAAAATAAGTGCGGAAAAAAAATATATCTCCCTAAATATGGAGATAGCGTACATTTTTTAACCACTCTCAATATACTAATGGATTATATTCTCATAATATATAAGATTTTCAATAGACCTATATTGTAATATATTTATAGATACACAATTTGGCACAAGTCACGATTATTTTAAGAAAAATATATTTGAAATTAACTAAAATAATCTACTGTTAAGTATACGAAGATACACAGTATCGGTTACAACTACAAAATAACAATTTAATGAATTTAAAGAGAGTTAAGAACACATTTGATACAAGTAATTAAATTATACATTTATTTAATAATTTTTATATATTTAGGGACTTATATGTTATTATCGTAATAAAGTATAATGCAGTGCATGCTTTTACCAAATCTTATATGTATTTTTCTTTCTTAATCTTATACTTATCATCATAAATTTATTTGACTCTCACTTTTGGAATATCTAAATTTAGAACAAACTGAATTTAATGATATAAAAATAAATAAATAAATTTGAGTTTTATCCCCTAATTACCAAGAAAAAAAGTTAATGTAATTCTTAATTATTAAAAGAAAACATAATTTACTTGGATGATTCCCAAAGCCTGTAGTGTTTACAGTTAGGAAAATGATAGTTATATAAAACGATAGCAAAATAATTTTGGGGCACTAAAGAATTTTATCTATTATGTTTAAATTTATGTCGGGTGATTTGATGGCGGAGTTTCCAAAATTTCTAAAAAATCTCTAAAATTAAATAATTTTGCATATTAAGAAAAAAATTTGAAAATAAAACAACTAACCAAAACTAGATTGGTTTTTATGTTTTCTTGGGCTTGAACATATATTCCTTCGTGAACGAAGCACTAAGCCCACTTGTGTTACATTATTTGGGCTATGATTTTTCGGCCCTTATATTTAAAATGCTTATTAACAATTCTAATTCGGTCAATGCTTTGATCATTTCTACATCAACTTTGTTAATAATAAAAGGGAAAATGTTGAATATTCTCAGTTTCTTTTTTCATAATTAATTACAATTAAGTTTTTTTTTTTGTTATAATAATAACAATACAAAAGATTAGAATGATTCTTTACTTGTAGAACAATATAGATTTGATGGATAAATTTGAAAATTCGGAAACATAATGAGTAATTATGAAGGAAAAAAATGATAATTTAATTGGTTTAATTTTGATTGTGAAAACAAGAGGCCGTGTGTTCAAGTTCAAGAGCTTTTATTTGGGGGACATGTCAGGTAAATTGTTATATCTTATTATAAGGTATGTAGAGTTTTAAACAGTTTACCGGATAAACTCTCATTTAATCTATATATTTTAGATTAAATGTCGTATATTCCCTATATTTTGAAAAACTTTCTCAAGCCGCCTCAATAGTTATATTTTTTTAATGTTAAAAGTTTTTTTCATGAACTTTTACATTGAAAATAAGATACCACATATTTTACGTCGGTCAATATTTCGAATGATATTATTATAAAATATCTAAAAATACAACTTTAATTATAACAAAACTAACAATTTATCAAAATATAATAAGTAAGCGAACATTTAATCCACAATATAGAAACTAAACGGTATTTATTCTTAATTTAATAATATATCCTTTGATGAAGTAAGTGGAGTGATAAAGTATTATAAGCTACCATTAAGTTGTCAATAATGCCATTGTGCTTATATTAAAAGACATTTTTATGGGTACATTTTTTTTTATGATATTTTAGTGACATTCTAATTTCAAACAGTTGTGATATATAACTGCTTGAAGCTAGGGATGGCAATTTCCGGATCCGGACCCGGGTCCGGATCCGGAAGAGAATTCACTTCCCCGGGTCCGGACCCGGGTCTACCCGGTCCGGATCCGGGTAGACCCGGTCCGGACCCGTTTACCCGGATTCTTTTTTTTTTTAATTTTTTTTTAATTTTTTTAAAATTTTTATTGTATTATTTTATATTCATATTTGTATTTTATTAGTTTTATTTCAATTCTTTTAATTTTTTTATTAAATTCTATTATTTTTATATATATATGCCCATATATATTTATATTTTTTTATTAAAATCTAATTTATTTTTTAATTTTTTAATTTATTTTTTTTTAATTTTTCCGGACCCGGGTCTACCCGGGTCCGGACCGGCGATCCCGGGTCCGGACCCGGGATCACCCGGGTCTTAATATTAAAGACCCGGGTCCGGATTTTTTGATTCCGGACCCGGGTCTACCCGGACCCGGGTCGTCCGGGTCCATGCGGACCCGGGCCGGGTCCGGGTATTTTTGCCATCTCTACTTGAAGCAGAAATATCAATAAAATATCGTAAAAAAAAATACAATCCTATAATTATTGGAGCTTAAAATTTCAAGCTCAAGCAAAAACAGGACTCGTGGCTCGTGCTTAATTAACAAGCATCAATAAATAAGAAATTGAATAATACTTTACATTTACTTGAATTTGTCCACCAAGTTTTAATTAGGATAAGTAAAATTTTATAAAATAATTCGGATTATTGGTTTTTAAAAAATAGAGTTGCCTTTTGACCGATTACACTCTTCATCAATTCAAACTTGTAACTATCATCAAACGCGTTACTTAATCTTATACGCATGCTCAGCTCCTCCTCTTTAAATAATAAATTTAATGCTTTAATCCTTTCAATGCATCTTTTGTTTCTCAATCAAAAAAATTCCTTAAACCCCACTTCCAATTTTTTATTCATCATCAAAATCGAATTAATTATATTATATCTCCAATTTTTTATTTTATTTTTATTTTTTATGGCGTCTAAGTGGTCGATACTTAACCGCCTAAGAAACGCAGTGCAGAAGGTGAAGTTCTTGCTAAACTTCAATGTTAATCGGTGGCGTATCGCCTCGATTATCGGAGCTCCGTCAGGGAAACGCCGGTTGAGTTTTAACGACCGGCCTGGTTTAAGAGCATGCACAAATGATGATGATAATGGTGATGATTATATAATGCATGATTCTTCTCCTGATTCAGTAGGCTCTTGTTCCAGCTCTTACAATCATAATCGTAATCATAATCACAGCCATAGGGAGCTTCATAGAACCATTAGCTATCCCTCTGAAGATGACATTGATAAGAGAGCAGAATTGTTTATTGCAAATTTTCATAAGCAGCTTCAGATTGAGAGACAGATTTCTTTGGAGCTTAGATATTATAGAGCTAATAGCTTTGAAATTATCTCTCCTTGATTTTTTCTTTTATTATTATTTTTTTATTTTTTGGCAGGTTTTTCCATTATAAATTTCCACAAAATTTTATTTCTTGGGATTTTTTTCCCTCTTTTTGGGTCATATTGTCGGATCCTTTTTTGTTTTTTTTTTTTTAAACTTTCCTGTTGTTTTGTTATTTAATTGATTTATTAAGCTGCTCAAAGTAACCAGGTCCATATACATAAAATGTAATTGATACAATATTATATATTATATTATATGTCGAATTATAAGATTGGGTTATGATGATGGATTAAGGATAATAAAGATTTTTTCAAATTAATTTCAATTAATTTTCAATTATTAGTAAATCACTTAAATCATTGTTGGACTGTCTAGTTGTAGTTTCATGTGAGAGCATATAGTGGATTTAGTTTTTCTTCATTTTTCTACAGCTTCATACCCAAAAACCAACCTTGTTTTTTGAAGCCCCTGCCGCCGCTCTGGTTTGGCAGCATGGACTTCCCACATCCACCCCCTCCATCTTCTTTCTTTCTTTCATGTTTTTGTGTTATTTTTGCTGTCTCATCTCCCCTCCATTCTTCCATCTTCTTTGTCTTTTCTCCTATCTCCACCTTAACTGTTTCCTCCCATTTTCTTTCTGCTTCCCCCCCCCCCCCTCTTTTTCTTTCACTTTTCTTTTGTTGTTCTCAAGTTTCCATTTTTCTTCTTTCCTCCTCTTTTTTTTTTCTTTTCCTCGTTCGTTGACTCACCAGAATTTTCCCTCCCATGAGCTCACGGGCCACAACCTTCTTTTGGTTTTGCTAATTATCTCTATCCTTTATTTTTTGTTTTGTTCTTTCTGTTTTTGTTTGTGGTTTCTTTTGCTTACCCAGATTTTTTAATCTGTGGTTCCACTTTTATGGTGGCAGTTAAATCCAATCAGATCTTGATCTGTGTTGGTATTTTGATGATTTTGTTTCTTGCCTTATGCAGGTTTAATAATCTTTTCATCAACCTACAGAAGATTTGATGCAAACTAACTGTAGATTAAATGGTGAACATTGGAATTTCTTCGGAGCTTCTCAGGATATTTATTTTATCTCATTGATCTATTAGTTGATTTGTATTAGATTGATTTTATATTGTTGTAAAAGTTTCTGTTCAAAGTATATATTATGTTATTTCACTTCTAGTTAGGAATTCGTAGTCATCGATTTTGCATTGAGGCTGAGGTGGGGCGATCAGGTCAGACCCGTAATTCCTTCTATTCCTAAGTAGTTTTAGGTGTGATTATGTTTTCTACTAGTTACGGGAAATATATAATGTATATCTTGTGTTTATATTATTAGGTTTCATCCTAATTAGCTTGAATCTTAGGATATCCTAAGTTTATGTTTGAGCTATTATTTGGCCATACAATTACATCATTCTGATGTTTTTATGAATGAATTTCTCATTTCATCTTCAAAAAAAAAAAAAAATCATACCCAATGTGCTTGCCTCCATTAACAATTGTGAAAAAAAAATGCTAGATGTGATGTAAGGTAAACCATTTAAAAACCTAGGTGGATTTAATTTGCCCTAAAAATAATTGTGGGTCCTTTAAATAACATTATAACCTCTTTTCTACTTTTTTTTTTTTATAAAAAAAATTATTTTTTACGATTTCCAAAAATATTTTTAATTTTAGATATGTATTGTGGTTCCGTGTTTATGGATCAGTAACAAAACGATAAGGATAACAGTTTACAAGTCAGACGACATATGCTCTTTGATCGTACCATCTACGTAAGTGTCTAAGTTTGAGGCGCGTTTTTTTGCGGGAGTTTTCCCATGTTGAATTTAGGAAATAAATTTGCGCGAATTCAATTAGATCGGATTTGATACTTAAATCCTCACAAAAGCTAAAAACAGATAAGGTAACCTCGATATGAAGTGTATAAATATATATATTTTCATTATTAAAATAATTTAATAGATACTGAAATTCCCTACAAGTAATAGCGACAAAGTAATCTCTATACCCAAGAGGGATGAATTGAGTTATCGCTATAAATGCGGAATTAATAAATCTTTACTGATTTTTAGCTCTTATTATCAAATGGACACTTATGCTAATTTTCTCTTTTCCAATTAATAATATATATGCAAGTTTTCTATTGAATAAATATAAACATAAATAAACTTGCAATATGTAAAAGTATAGGGAAATGGAATACGATACCGAGATTTATAGTGGTTCGGCCAAACGTGCCTACGTCCACTCCCTCAAGCCTCGCTTGAAAATTTCCACTAAAATCGAGTTTCTGTGGTTCACCCGCAACCAAGAGTTTTCCGCAAAGGCGCACTCCAAACCTTTTACAATTTGAGTTTTGTTCGTATGCTTACTCACAAACCTTTACAACTATCCAACGAATGAGATTTCACAACCACAAGTGTTTTTGTATGAGAAGATTTAAAACACACTTGGGCACTTACAAATATTAAGAAGATTGTGTAAGTTGCAAACTCAAATGTTCTAAGCTCACTAAATGATATGAAGGTGAGTGTGTGAGCTGGAGAGTGTTTGAGATTGAGAAGGTTTAAGAAACTCGTATTTTTGCCTTAGAGAATGTATGAAGATGTATTATGATGTCTCTAACCTTGGCAAAATGAGTTGGGGTTCATTTATATAGAAAATGAAAAGCTTCCCCAACAGTCACTGCTGAGACCGGTATGGTAACCGGTAGGCATGGCAAGAAGACCCGGACCCGGCCTGGGTCCGGGTAGAACTGGATCCGCAAAAAAAAAATACAGATCCGGGTCTAAATTTTGAGGACCCGCACTGTTCCGAGTCCGGGTCTGGGTTCGGTAATTTCCGGACCCGGGTACCCGGGACCCAGTTTTTTTTTTTTTAAAAAAAAAAAAAATTAAAAATAACATAACCCTAATTCCTAAATCATCTTCAATACTCTTCGCTCTTCCTAAATCACACAGCCAACATCTTCACTTTTTCAATCTTCCTAATCCTAAATCACACAGCTCCTTCTTGGGTTCTCTCTTAATTCATAAAACAAACTTTTTTCTTCATCATCTTCTGAAGATGAAGAAGATGACTCAGTTTCAATTTCAAAACTGAGTTGATGTTGATGTTCCCTTTATTGTTCTTAATTTACTTTATGAGGATTTGGAAGATTCAACATATGAGACCTCATGTGACCACCCAAAGCTCTTCCATTTGAAAAATTCTTCAAGCAAAACTTACACCTGGAAAATAGTTTAATTTAAAAAAAAACAGTGCAGCTGCGGTACCCGGGTCCGGACCCGGAAGTGTTTTTCCGGGTCCAATACCGGACCCGAGTCTATTGGAGAAATTGCGGATCCGGATCCGAAAATTGACATCCTTAGTAACCGGTATTGGGACCGGTATGTCGGTTTGGGGCTCCAACGGATACTAACGTTATATTACTGTTGAGAAAATATACGTTAGGCCGGTTTGCTAACCGCCACCGGTATGAAGACCGGTATTGTCACGATCCCCTCCCTAGAGAGGGCCTAACCCTAAAAATGGGTTCGCGAACTACTTCAGCTCGAGCACCTATATGTCATGCAATTGAACCGAAAGTTCACAAAGAAAATAATATTTCATAAAATACAATCAAATAAATCCCAAATAAGTGTTTACACCAAAAATGTCTGAAAATATGAAATTATCCTAAATGTCATATCTCAAAAGCCAAAAGAAATGTCCGGACCAACCCGACTGACGGCTGTGGCAAACGAGTCAAATCCTGGTACTGATACTGCTACTGCTACTGCTACTGATGCGCTGGTGAACTACCTGGGATGTTTGGGAAATAGGGGGCGAGCTTAAAGAGCTCAGTAAGTAAAAATAATCATACTCTCAACATGACCTCACCAATAATATATATATGATAATGAATATATGAAAACAACAGTTAATATATATAAGAGCTAACTCAGGCAAAACATACTCACAACAACACATCTTAGTCAAAAAACAACAGTTAATACACAATGATGTCATCAATAAACACTACAATAAACTTATCCAAATACGGCTGAAACACCCTATTTATCAAACCAATGAATGTTGTAGGTGCATTATATGTCTGAGATGTCTGTCATTTACCGCCATATGCTCCACTCGGAGTCCCTCTACCTCTTCCCTGTGTGAAACCCAAGTCTCGCCCACGGCTACCACCAGAACTTGTCCCTCGACCACGTCCTGCTATCACTACTCCTCTTGCTGGTTGCTCAACTCATCGAGATCCATCACCAACGGAACAATCTCTGACCAAATGTCCAAACTGCTGACATTCGTAACATCTATTTACTCTGTTGTATTGTGTGCCAATATGACCATTCTGACCACAATTATAGCATCGACATATGCTAGTCGATCTAGATGCTATACTCGTCACACTCTGATCAACAAACAATATTGTACCTCTATTATGAACCTGGTCAGTCCGACCCCTACGGAACTGTCCTCTAGGAGGTGCACTTTGGGCGGTAACCCGCTGTGTCTCGGATGCAGAGAATATTGTCTACTATTAGAACTGTCATGTCTTCTATTAGAAACCTCATCTCGCCCCCTCTTCCTGCTCTCTCGAAAGGCTGCTCTGTTCTCTCTCTCGACCCTGATGTCACTCTCTGCAATCATAGCTCTGTCAACTAGTATTGTATATGGCAACTTACCAAAAAATCGAGATCTGTGGCCTAATCTCCTGTCTTAGCCCACCCTTGAACTTCTCTCATTTGTCTTATTCTCACCGAATTAATTATGGGAACCGGGATAGGGAAATCATCCGCCTTTCATACCCCATCACTGTCTCTGATGGTCCCTGAACCATATGCTCAAACTGACGACTCTGCTTACTACGATAAGCATAAGGAAAGTACATCTCATTAAAGGCTTCCTCGAACATATCTCAAGTGATATACCGAGGTCTTCTAAGTCCATCAGCTCTCCAATAATCTGGTGCTTTCAATCTAACTGTCAGTACAGTCTCGGTGTGCTTCCACCATGTCTCTACCTCACCTCTCATCATAAAGGAAGTAAACCTAACCTTCTCTTGATTTGTCAGATCTAACACACTGAATATATGCTCAATATCATTCCTACATTTCTCTATAGCAAGGGGATCAGCTGTATCATGATATTGAGGAGACCTCAAATTAAGAAATCAGTTTAGCTTGCTTGTACTACCACCGGTGCTCGAATGTACGTTATTTGTTGGTCATCTGGAAACCATATGTACAACTATATCAATAAACCTTCCCAAAACATCTTATAGATTAATGGCTATTGGGGAACTGAATGAGCTGCATAAGTCATATTAGGTATAATCGCAGGAATAAGGTTAGGTACAATTACAGGAGTCACTATGGGGCGACTGTCGGAACTACTAGAGGTATAGGTCTAGAACCTTCGTTATCCTCAATACTCGGTGGCACAACAGATGAAACTAAAAATAATTCAGGATCTACTGGCTAAGTGTGAGGTCTCTTAAAACTAATATTCGACATTCTCATATATCGTCAAACTATCTCTCTCCCACGTTGAGTACCAGTACACAACCACGTCCAAATATTTTTCTACGGACACAAAACTACCCTTTTAATTCCCTCATCTAATTCAAGGTGTCTACAGAATCTATAACCTTCGCTCTAATACCAAAATTTATCACGACCCCCTCCCTAGAGCGGGCCCAACCCTAGAAAGGGGTTTGCGAACCACTTCAGCTTGAGCACCTATATGTCATGCAATTGAACCAAAAGTTCACAAAGAAAATAATATTCCATAAAATGCAATTAAATAAATCCCAAATAAGTGTTTACACCAAAAATATATTAAAACATGAAATTATCCTAAATGTCATATCTCAAAAGTCAAAAGAAATGTCTGGAACAACCCGACTGATGACTGTGGCAAACAAGTCAAATCCTGGTACTGATATTGCTACTGATGCGCTGGTGAACTACCTGGGATGTTTGGGAAATATGGGGTGAGCTTAAAGAGCTCAGTGAGTAAAAACACTCATATTCTCAACATGACCTCACCAATAAAATATATATATGATATTGAATATATGAAAACAACAGTTAATATATATAAGAGCTAACTCAGGCAAAACATACTCACAACAACACATCTTAGTCAAACAAGGTTTGCTATCCGGATTCGGTATAATAATGGATTGAAACCATTGGGAGAGTCCATCTCTTACCCCCAAGGTTTCCCACCATATAATCCCGCATAAATGTGCAAATGGGGATTTAACCACACGTCTATGCTTATCTCACATAAATCTCGCATAATCTCGCATATCCGACCATTATCATACTAAATCCGGCAGCATAACAACAATCTCACACATTATCCAATACAACACATCTCATCACATTTCATCCATCAACTCATCTCAAATCATATAATGCTCAAATACTTTAATTCATATTACAAATATACAATTTACACCTCAAATTAGTATTCACAATTTATGTTCTCATGTTATCGATTACTCAATCAAATTTCCAACATATATGTATAATTATATTTATACTATAATACGTAAACTCATATATCAAATATCAACCAGCAAACATTTATGTTAAGGAAATCATCGTGCTTTGTACTTACCTCAATCCACACAAAACTCTCTATATCTATATGTCATCGCTAAAAATCTAGAAAAATTATAAAATTACAATCAGGTCCCTATATTTTACTGAAATTATGATTTTTCCTCTAAACTTTCCAAATTTACAATTTAACCCCACTACTCTCCAATATTATCAATTTAATCATAAAACTTCCAATTATCTCATATTACTCACTAAAAATCAGAATTTACTCATTTAGGTCCATAAACATGTCAAATTACGAATAAGTCTAAAACTTTCAAAATCCTACAAATACACCCCTAAAACAGTAAAGTATAACGTACCGAGCTCTAACGACTTCAGAATTTCAGAACGAGGTGGTTCACGGACAGAACACATCACCAAGATCACAACAGCAGTGGTGGTAATTGCGGATGCTCGACGATCATCGATGAACGATCGAACATCGTTAACTCTCATTCTAGGCTTGTTTCACGAAAACCGAAGGTCCGAATTGGGCAAACGAGGTGTCTAACCTGCATATCTCGAAAAGTGGAAGATTATGGTCCGGGAGGTGTCGGTCACGCACGGCCGCGCGTGTGGCGCGTGAACCGGCGGCGTGGCGGGGCGTGAGAGCGTGTGAAGGCACATGCGTGGGAGTCATGGAGGCGGTCCGACGGCGTTGGATTAGTCTTGTCGAGGGGATTCTCCAAATGTGGTCACTTGCCGGAAAAAGGTGGCCGAAAGATGACGAACGAGCCATTTTCTTTCCTGTCCACACTTTCTTGTATTTTCTCTCTCTACATGTCTGTCTCTCTCTCTAACTGTTCAACTCTCTCTCTGTGATTGCTACTGATCTCTGGAAGTCAATTCAATATATATCTTACTCTCTATTTAATTCACAACAAAAACACACTTAAAGAAATAAGTTAGGGTTAGTTGTTTTTAAATAGGAGGGGGTAGTTGAGTTTTATAAGGAGAGTGGTGAGTGGTTACTAATTTTTGGGGATAAGAATTTAAATAAGATAAAAAAATTTAAATGGCAGTTATCACATGTATGGTCCATGCCGGTTCCAGTATGTGTGCATAATGAAGAGCTTGACCGGTATGGTCACCGGTATGGAGACCAGTTTGGTTTGTGCTGGATCCAGTAGCCTTGCAATACTTAGGTCCACCGGTATGGTGATCGGTATGGGACCAGTAAGGTCTGTGTCGGTTCCAGTGAGTTTGTAAAACAGAACACTTCAATGGTATGGACACCGATATAAGACCGGTATGCCGGTCTCAGTACCAAAATACATATATGAAGATTTTAATGTATTTTGTACATGAACCTAATGCATCTAAGTGAATGTGCATGTTCTCTATGAGCTTAGACACTTGAATATTACAATCCACATTACAATTAGAGCTCTAAGTTAAGACTTCGTAAAAGTATCTCGTTTTGTGGCAAGTTTTCACATTCTCGCTCTTCAGCACGTTGAGCTTCGACATCTTTTTGTATAACTTCGTATTTGCTCGTCGAAGACTTCTTTCTCGATGCATCATCAAAATCAAATTACGCGACCAAGTCGCCAACAATCTCTCCCTTTTTGATGATGACAACTCCTTAAAACTTGTTTACACTTATGAGCTTCTAGGAGTCCAAATGGTGACGATTTTGCTCCCCCTCAATATAAGCTCCCCTCAATGTGTGGTTGTCTTTAATATAGCTCTATAAAACTTAGACAAACACATTAGTACAATTACTCCCCCTTAAACCAATGGTGAGGGTAAAACAAGTTTTAATCTCATTCTAATGATTTACCCCCATTTGACATTATCAAAAAGTGGAGAAGCAAAAATTTAGTGCTAAATGAGATACCAAAAATTACATATGTGCATAGATAATGATACCAAAATTAAAAAAAAATGCACATTTGGCATTTCCCCCTTTTTGCCATTCAATTTTGAAATCATGCATAATGTGTTTCTAAAAATTTATACCAATGATACCAATTAATTTGTTTTTAATGATTTCACTTGACTAAATATCATCTTAAGCATAATTTCTCCTAAACATTTGATACCAATTAAAAAATAACTCAATACATTTCATGATACCAATTTGTTAAATATCCAAAATCCATGCTTTGCATTATACCAATGGAAATTTATGTTAATATTCATGCATTTCATTCAAAATTCAATTATTTTGCATGGAAAAAACATTTTCAATGCAAAATCAATTAAATAATCACATACATGTAATTTATCTCAATAAATTCAATGTGATACCAATTGATATGAATAAGGGTTTAAATGTATGATTTAAGCATTTAATGATATCAAATTAACAATTGATACCAATACAAGGTTAAATACATTGTCTAATCACTTTGTATGCTTCAAAAATAAGTTTATATCAACTTGAAATAAACATACATATACAAAGAGGAAATGGTACCAATGTTTCCGTGAATACGGATTTTACCTTTACCGTTGCGATTCCTCATCTCTTTGAGCATTTGGGATCAAATTGTAATTCTCTTTATGATCATTCCCAAAGCTCCCCCTACAAATTTATCAATTACACTTTGGTACCCAAACTTTCTTGGGTATATTGGGGTTAATTTTGATTCCTTGAGGAATCCATGCATTCTTAATCACATTCTTGTACATGCATTCAAAAATTTTATGTTCCTTTTTATTACATGCATGACATGTGACATTTTCATATATAACATTCTTAGCATGAGAATCAGATGCCTTAACAAAATAATTTTTCAAAAATTTTCTCTTAATGTAAGGCCTATATCCTAATCATTCTCTTTTAAATGCACATTTTTGGGATCCAATAAGCATATTAAATTTTTTATGTCCCAATGTGAATTTACTAAGTATGTTTTGCAAATTTATAACATTTTGTGTTTAATAGAACATTTTTCATTCAAAATCGATTCGCAATTGCATGTTTTAGAGCTAGATGGAATATTAAATATGATATTTTCAAGTTCTAGCTTTTTAATCTTTAAACATGCATTTTCACCATTTAAGCATTCAATTTCTTTTTCATGTTTGGACTTTAAGCAAATAATCTCATTATCTAAAACATGAATTTTATCCATACAACATGCATGATCATTTGTAATTGTAGCATGCTCATTTTTTACTAATTTTAATTTCTTTTTAAGTATATCACACAATTCTTTTAAGCCATTAAAATCATTAAGTAAATCATCATAGTCTTGAGAATTGTGTACATCTTCTTCGCTTTCTTCTTCACTTTCAATGAAGAAATCCTCATTCTCGATGACCATAAGTGCTAGATCATTCTCGATGGCCATAAGTGCTAGGTTTGTTCTTTATTTGGCTTCTTCTTCCTCGGATGAGCTGGAGTCGCTATCGCTCCATGATGAAGTTGCTTTCATTGCCTTTTTATTTGATTTTCCTTTCATTCTCTTCAATGGGCAATGAGTAGCTATATGACCTGGTTTGTTGCATTCATAACAAATAATTTTCTTGTTCTTCCGCGGTCCTTTTTCTTCTTTTTTATCATCCACTTTTGATTTTCCATTTTGCTTTACGGATTTGAGGAGCTTCTTGAAGTTTTTGTTTATTTGAGCCAACTCATCATCACTATCACTTGAGCTTGAGCTTGAGTCGTCTATTCTTCTCGCTTTTAATGCCAAGGACTTCCTTGTCATTTTCTCATCTTCCTCCTTTTTATCCATCTTGATCTCCAATTCATATTCAAGCAATTTACTGACTAAATCATCCATTTTCAAGGTATTCATGTCGTTTGCTCACCATCAATATCAGTATGTGTGCACAATGAAGAGCTGGACCGGTATGGTTACCGGTATGGAGACTGTAAGAGCCAAATTGGTCTAAGGGTAAAACTGTCTTTCACCTTAAGCCTATCATAGGCCCGAAACCAAAGCCCAAAGAATTATGTATTTGATTACAATTAAAATCATAAAGCATGGCCACTCCACTTAACCTAACTCTAGCACTAATCCCCACCACTCCACTTAACCTAACTCTAGCACTAATCCTCACTTACTCCAAAACCATTACCACCAAACCTCAGATCATGTTTATCTATAAATATGAGAAGAATACGGGAAGAAGGCATTCAAGTCTCATTTCTCTCACCCTAATACTTCATGCTCTCAATCCTTAATCCCCTCATATATTACACGGCTCTCACGGTCAAACAAAGGAAGTAGAGGTAATATTCAACCTTGCTTTCCATTTTACAAACTTATTTCCTGTTATTGACTTGGGCGTCGGAGTGTACCCGGTATCCACCACACCGGTGGTAGCCTACTCTCGTCCACTCTACTTTGTTTTTTGCAGGATTGCTAGTGCCCAACTTACAAATTCTGATTGGGGACCTCGGTCGAAAACCAGCGTCCACAATTTGGCGCCCACCGTGGGGCCCTAGCAATAATTTGCAGACAAAGGCTTTCCACCCTACAAACACTCACTGCTTAGTCAATCATGACTTCAAGCAATGAACAAACACCTGATCCAGTGGCATCACAATTGGCCATACTACAAGACAGATTGAAAGCTTTGGAAGAAGAGAATTTTACCTTTCGTAGTTCCAACATAAACCTCCAAAAACAATTAGAACTACTTTCATCACCCACACAGCTTCACAATACATCAGAACAACACAACAACCGGATCACTCCAGCTAACCTTCAAGGAGCATTTGACGAAACAACAGACGACGTTCCATCAAATGGTGAGAACCAGAGGAACTTACCAAGTTCACCAGTCAACCAAGCCCAGCAAATTGTCGTCACAATGAGAAGGAAATGAAAGAATTTAAAGAAGCTATTATGTCCAGTCTACCAGGGGTGAAACCTCCCAATGAAGAAGAGTAGAGCTGGAACCATTTCAGATACCCCTTTCATTGAGACGATAACATCTGTTGAGCTACCACGGAAGTTCAGCCCACCAGACATGAAGTTATACGATGGATCTACTGACCCAGACGACCATGTCATTCATTATAAATACAAAATGATGTCAACAGGCTTAGCTCCTCATCAATGGGAAGCTGGAATGTGCAGAGGATTTGGAGAAACTTTGGGTGGTCCAGCTCTTACATGGTTCATCAACCTACCATACAGATCCATCAAATCTTATCAACAATTAGCAGACAAATTTGTTGAACATTTCGCCAGCTCTTGCAAACTTGAAAAAACTACTGATGATCTTAGTGCCATCCTACAACGGAGGGGAGAATCATTGCAAAGCTATGTTGCTCGATTCAACAAAGAAAGAATAACAATCCCAGACCTTCATCAACCAACAGCTGTGGAGGCTTTCAGGAACGGGTTACTTTGTGAAAGTGGACTCTACAAAAAGCTGACCAAGTTTCGGTGCTACACGATGGACCAAGTTATGGCTCGAGCACAAGTTGAAATCAGGTGGGAAGAAGATAAAAGGAATAAAAGAAAAGACATTTCCTCCAACATGCAAAACGAAAGAACAGCCCATTCTACCAAACGACATAAAGAATTTACAAATGTGATGCCTAAACGTCATTCGGAGAAATGGAACCACCCAAGGAGAGAACATCAGCCCCACCAAAAAGGTTTTGATCAAAGACCTCCATCATACAGAGCTCGAGAAACAATTCCGATGGAAAAACCCAGACTCCCAGACTACAATTTTTCTATATCTCCGGGAGAGTTAGTCTTGGTACTTAAAAAGATGGGAAATGAAGTAAAGTGGACACCACGCAACAGAGAAAGTTTCAAAAATAAAGACACAAAAAAATGGTGTGAGTTCCATCGAGACTACGGCCATACAACAGCTGAATGTGTAGCATTGAGGTTGGAAGTACTTGAGTTGTTGAACAAAGGGTTTTTAAGGGATCTACTTACGGAGAAGGGGCAAGCTACTTTAGCTCAGAGGAACGAGAAGGATGGACATGGGGAAGCACCAATTCAACCTCCACCAATTGATAACACCGTGAATTTCATTTCAGGAGGATCAAAGATTAGTGGAGTATCATATTCAGCAGCCAAACGACATTCCAGAGCGATTGTGTCAAGCCTTCAACATTCCACGACGTCTTTAGAAAAAATGTTTACAAACTTAATAATGGAGTTTCCAGACGACATCAACTCTGGTAGCATGAACCCTCATCATGACGCCTTAGTAATCTCTCTACAGGTGGGAAATTTCATGATCAAACGAGTTCTGGTAGATACAGGATCCTCAGCCAACATCATCTTTACAACAGCCTTGGCAGACATGGGAGCTGAATTAGAGAAAATTAACAAAAAGACGACTGTGTTGATTGGATTCAGTGGTGAACAAAAATTTACTTTGGGAGAAATAAGCCTTCCAGTCTACGCAGGGGGAATCAACAAAATGACAACCTTCCTAGTCCTAGATTGTCCTTCAGCCTACAATCTAATTATTGGGAGGCCATGGATTCATGAAATGAGGGCAGTATCGTCCACCTATCATCAAACTCTAAAGTTTCCTACAAAGTGGGGGATTCAAGAGATAAGGGGAGATAGAGTTGCTTCCAGAGGATGCTACCAAACAACAATGAAGGCAAAGGTCCATTCAGCATAGCAATTACAGAACGAACCTCATTCGCAGGAGCCCACACTTCCAAATATTGAAGAATTGGATGAGGTTCAAATCCATGACAAATATGCAGACCATAAAACTCAAATTGGAGCAAATCTAGATCCTAGACTACGGGCAGACTTAAGTGAATTTTTGCGAAAACGACATGACCAGTTCGCTTGGTCGCATGAAGACATGACTGGGATTGACCCCAGCTTGATTACTCATCAACTCCATGTGGATCCAGACTACCCTCCAATCAGACAGAAAAGAAGGAAGTTTGCCCCAGAGAGAAACCAGATCATTGATGAAGAAATCCAAAAATTGTTACAAAATGGTGCCATTAAAGAAGTTCAATTCCCAGCCTGGTTAGCCAATGTGGTGGTGGTACGAAAGAAGAATGGAAAATGGAGAGTTTGTATCGACTTCACAGATTTGAACAAAGCATGCCCAAAAGATTCATTCCCATTGCCTCATATTGATCAAATGGTTGATGCTACAGCTGAACACGAATTGCTAAGTTTTATGGATGCATATTCTGGGTACAATCAAATCCTTATGCATCCAAACGACCAAGAGAAAACAGCTTTCATGACCAATAGGGGCATATTCTGTTACAAGGTAATGCCCTTTGGTCTCAAAAATGCAGGTGCTACATATCAGAGAATGGTCAATAAAATGTTCTCACAACAGATTGGAAAAACAATGGAGGTGTATGTAGACGACATGTTGGTGAAATCATCGAAATCTGATCAGCATCTGCAACACCTGGAAGAAGCATTCAAGGTGATGAATAGGTATGGGATGAAATTGAATCCAACAAAATGTGCCTTTGGAGTTGCTTCTGGGAAATTCTTGGGATATGTCGTTACACAACGAGGGATTGAGGCAAATCCAGATCAAATCAGATCCATACTTGAAATTCCTTCTCCAACCTGCCCAAAGGAAGTCATGCGACTAGCATGGAGAATTGCTGCGTTGAACAGATTCATCTCAAAGTCGACAGACAAAAGTTTTATGTTCTTTTCAGCCATTAAAAAGACAAAAAACTTTGAATGGACTCCAGCCTGCGAACAAGCTCTGAAAGAGCTGAAGCAGTACTTAACATCCCCACCATTGTTGTCAAAACCACTCGACAATGAAAGGTTATTCTTGTATTTGGGAGTGTCAGACCAAGCAGTGAGCGCTGTTTTGATTCGAGAAGAGAACGGCACCCAACTTCCAGTCTACTATGTAAGCAAAGCATTACTTGATACAGAGTCACGTTATTTGCATTTGGAGAAATTGGTATTAGCCTTGGTAATTTCTGCCAGGAAGCTACGACCATACTTTCAAGGGACATTCCCCTAGACTCATGTCGAGTCAAGAAAACTCCTGAACCACTGTTTGGTTCAGTCGACAAAGGGACATTCCCCTAGACTCATGTCGAGTCAAGAAAACTCCTGAACCGCCGTTTGGTTCAGTCGACAAAGGGACATTCCCCTGGACTCATGTCGAGTCAAGTAAACTCCTGAACCACCGTTTGGTTCAGTCGACAAAGGACATACCCCTGGACTCATGTCGAGTCAAGTAAACTCCTGAACCACTGTTTGGTTCAGTCGACAAAGGAACATTCCCCTGGACTCATGTCGAGTCAAGAAAACTCCTGAACCACCGTTTGGTTCAGTCGACAAGGGACATTCCCCTGGACTCATGTCGAGTCAAGAAAACTCCTGAACCACCGTTTGGTTCAGTCGACAAAGGGACATTCCCCTAGACTCATGTCGAGTCAAGAAAACTCCTGAACCACCGTTTGGTTCAGTCGACAAAGGGACATTCCCCTAGACTCATGTCGAGTCAAGAAAACTCCTGAACCACCGTTTGGTTCAGTCGACAAAGGGACATTCCCCTGGACTCATGTCGAGTCAAGTAAACTCCTGAACCACCGTTTGGTTCAGTCGACAAAGGGACATTCCCTTGGACTCATGTCGAGTCAAGTAAACTCCTGAACCACCGTTTGGTTCAGTCGACAAGGGACATTCCCCTGGACTCATGTCGAGTCAAGAAAACTCCTGAACCACCGTTTGGTTCAGTCGACAAAGAACATTCCCCTGGACTCATGTCGAGTCAAGTAAACTCCTGAACCACCGTTTGGTTCAGTCGACAAAGGACATACCCCTGGACTCATGTCGAGTCAAGTAAACTTCTGAACCACCGTTTGGTTCAGTCGACAAGGGACATTCCCCTGGACTCATGTCGAGTCAAATAAACTCCTGAACCACCGTTTGGTTCAGTCGACAATGGACATTCCCCTGGACTCATGTCGAGTCAAGAAAACTCCTGAACCACCGTTTGGTTCAGTCGACAAAGAACATTCCCCTGGACTCATGTCGAGTCAAGTAAACTCCTGAACCACCGTTTGGTTCAGTCAACAAGGGACATTCCCCTGGACTCATGTCGAGTCAAGTTGGACTCCTTAACCTGCATTTGTTTCAGTCGACAAAGGGACATTCCCCATGACTATAGTCGAGTCAAGATTGGACTTCTGAACCCGCATCTGGTTCAATCGACAAAGGGACATTCCCCATGACTCTTGCCGAGTCAAGTGGGACTCCTAAACTTACATTCGGTTCAGTTGACCAGAGAATGTTCCCCATTACTTATGTCGAGTCAAATGTATCCATGGATCTTCAAACTGATCAGACGACCAAGAACCAATTACCATAAGTCAAGTCAAATCAGAAGGACTAAAGACTTCGTCTGCCCAGACGATACACGCGATATAGAAGAAGTTGCCACATTTTGCACAAAGCTCTTATAAAACAATCCAACAGAAGGTGATACATTCTTGTCACGTGCTTTTGTGATTAGTATCATTTGACATAAACGTATATACTCTCTAAAACAAAACTTCTTTGACTTAGAGAGTAAGGGACAAACTGTAAGAGCCAAATTTGGTCTAAGGGTAAAACTGTCTTTCACCTTAAGCCCATCATAGGCCCGAAACCAAAGCCCAAAGAATTATGTATTTGATTACAATTAAAATCATAAAGCATGGCCACTCCACTTAACCTAACTCTAGCACTAATCCCCACCACTCCACTTAACCTAACTCTAGCACTAATCCTCACTTACTCCAAAACCATTACCACCAAACCTCAGATCATGTTTTATCTATAAATATGAGAAGAATACGGGAAGAAGGCATTCAAGTCTCATTTCTCTCACCCTAATACTTCATGCTCTCAATCCTTAATCCCCTCATATATTACACGGCTCTCACGGCCAAACAAAGGAAGTAGAGGTAATATTCAACCTTGCTTTCCCATTTTACAAACTTATTTCCTGCCACTGACTTGGGCGTCGGAGTGTACCCGGTATCCACCACACCGGTGGTAGCCTACTCTCGTCCACTCTACTTTGTTTTTTGCAGGATTGCTAGTGCCCAACTTACAAATTCTGATTGGGGACCTCGGTCGAAAACCAGCGTCCACAGAGACCGGTTTGGTTTGTGCCAGTTCCAGTAGCCTTGCAATACTTAGGTCCACCGGTATGGTGACTGGTATGAGACCGGTAAGGTCCGTGTCGGTTCCAATGAGTGTGCAAAACATAACACTTCACCAGTATGCCGATCTCAGTACCAAAATGCAGATATGAAGATTTTAATGCATTTTGTACATGAACCTAATGCATTTAAGTGAATGTGTATGTTCCCTGTGGAGCTTAGGCACTTGAATATTACAATTCACATTACAATTAGAGCCATAAGCTAAGAATTCACAAGATTATCTCGATTTACCGCAAGTATTTACATTCTCGCTCTTCACCACATTGCGCTTCGACATCTTTTTTGTATAACTTCGTATTTGCTCGTAGAAGACTTCTTTCTTGTTGCATCATCAAAATCCAATTACGCGGCCAAGTCATCAACAAATACATTTTCATTATTAAAATAATTTAACATTTAAAAGGAAGGAAATGTATTAATAGCACATGAGAAAAAAATCTGATTATGGTACAGAAATCTCTGGGAACATCATGCAGTTGAAACAATGTTATATATAATTAGTGGCCAAAATTAGATCTAGTCTTTGTCTATGGTTGCATTGCTTATTGATAATTCAGTGCACCATATTGATTATTGAGTGGTAATGACTTTTTTTTTTTTTTTTAAATTAAATTAATTTAATTTAATTTATTTTTTATTTTTAGTTTTTATCATGTTGCATGTTTAGTCTAGTCAAGTTGGGTTATCTTGTTTATAATTTATTACTTATTTTGGTAGATTGATTAGAACATGCATGATCTCAACTCAATGTTGATAATAAAGATCATGAGAGAGAAAATATTTTTTTTTAAAAAAAAGATTGGACCCATGATTGGATTGTTAAATTACATAGATTCACAAGCTATTGATTAATTATATATGATAATGTGGTAGGATTTTTTTTTTCCATGGACCGACAAGTGACTAGAATGCAGCCATTAATGGAGGGGACAACCTTTCGATTTCCCACCGATCTTTGCAGCCTCATGTCTCTTTCTTCCTCCAATATTGAGTTGAGTTAAGTTTTTAGTAACACTAAATTAATTATCTGAATTCATCTAATGTAAACTCACGTAAATTTCATTTTATCTCGTGGTTATTGATATTGTATCCGTAATTAGGGGTGTTCACTGGTCGGATTGGGTCGGATTTTTTTTAGATTTTGTGAGACCCGATCGGGTCGGGTCACGCAAGGTCGGATCACGCGAAGGTGAAACCCGATCAGGTGCGGGTAGGGTCGGCAGAAAAAAATAATTTTTTTAATTTTTTTAATGAATTAGTTATTTTGAAATATAAAAATTAGTTATTTTAGGTCCAAAAAATTATCATATATATAAAGTTTTAATACAACAAAATAATAAACAAATGAAATAAAAGTAAAAACTTTTAAAAAATACTATATGGTCGGATCGGGTCGGGTTTTAGTATCAATCCCGTTGCCCAACCCAAAAATTTCGGGTCGGGTCAAGTGGAAAATTTGTAATTTTTTTAGACCTGCACAAATCACATTGGATCGGATCACGTCGGATCGGATCGCGAATTGACCCGACCCTATAAACACCCCTACCCGTAATCATTCTTTATCTCTCTCTCGACACCCACATATATTTTTTCACTACATTTACTATTTGTGTATTTTTTTTTAAAGGAATAGTGAACCTTTGCAAATCTCTTATAATGCAAGTTAATGCCTTAAGCAAACCCCACTATGTCTTCATTTCTCTATCATTTTCTTCTTTCACACACCACATTGAGACTTTTTGAGTCACCAAAACAAATTAAAAGCCTCTCTCAATTCTCTCTCACTTTCTTTATAATATGGATTTTCAGAAAAACACTTCACTTCGTTTGAGTCTACCATGCAATCAATTAAACCTAGAACTTGTTCTTGAACCATCATCATCATCATCATCTAATTCTTCTTCATCACCTCAAAGTCACAGTCACAGTCAAAGTCAAGCCATCGAGCCTCGAATATTTTCTTGCAACTATTGCCAACGCAAGTTCTACAGTTCACAAGCACTTGGTGGTCACCAAAATGCTCACAAGCTTGAAAGAACTTTAGCCAAGAAGAGCAGGGAGCTAAGCTCATCAGCTCATGTGAGGGCTCATGGATCTAGCTCAAGCGGCTCCTCAAGCCATGGCTTACGTATTCATCAGGGCCATGCACATGCTGACGGTAGGTTTGCTGGAGAATTTGGTTATGGCGTAAGAGAGATGAATTATGGTTCAATGAGTTACAGGACTCATGAAAATGTTCAAGAGGAGCTTAACCAGCTTGATTTGTCTTTAAGGCTTTGATGAATGATGATTATGGTGCTATTATTATTATTATTATTTGAAATTTATTTTCATAATTGTGATTTACTCTAGTCTTTGATATAACAAATATTTCAAA
This sequence comes from Zanthoxylum bungeanum, assembly GCA_019454045.1. Taxonomy (NCBI): domain Eukaryota; kingdom Viridiplantae; phylum Streptophyta; class Magnoliopsida; order Sapindales; family Rutaceae; genus Zanthoxylum; species Zanthoxylum bungeanum. The sequence continues at coordinate 45,732 of SKCR01035895.1, forward strand.
TTAAAGAACAAAAAAAACTGTGGGGTCATGGGACTGATCAAAGTCCATCCAATGAGTTGTTATAAGAAGAGATGCTGATTATTTTTAAGGTATTTGTGATGATGATCAGCTGAATTTAATTAGTTATTTCTTCCTTCTTGTAAATAAACTTTATTAAATTATTTTGTATAATGTGATTACGAATTAAACATGAAGAAAACTCAGAAAAAGGCCTAATAGGCTGAGTTAATGATGATGATAGACTGACACTGAAATATTAATATCCTAATTAATCGGTTCTTATATTAATTCCTCAAATGGGAAACTGAATCTCAAATAATTAGAATAAAGTTACTTTTTTTTTCGTATTTTTAAAATAATAATTAGTTGGAAAGTGATTAAATAATGCTGTCTAATATATAAAATTACGTGATGTGAAAGTAATGGTCATGAATTGATTTTTTTTTTTTAAATGTATAAATACCCACTTTATTTTGTTATATAAACAATTTATTTTTTTTCTTACTTTTCCACAGACATTAGTCAAAGCATTTGTAAGTAAACTCACATTTTGATTTAATTTAATCATTGAAGTAATTATTGTTAAAAGAAACAATCAACGAATGTGATAATCTTATTGAAACAGAATCTTTACAAACAATATCAGAAACTTATAAATAAAATTACAAACCAAACCAAAGACAGAACTTACAATTCAAGTAATCAAAATATATAAACTCACAGACTTGAGATTGAGGCTAGCGTAACGCTATGTCCTATAGCAGAATTTCGTCCCTACTCTTGTGCTTGTAGTTCTACGGACGTCTGCCACCAGGATTCAACAATCTGAAGTCGAAATTCTGCACGGAAATCGACCCCTGGCGAATCTACTCAATATCTTTTTTATTTCGTTTCCAAAGATCAGATGTGATAATCCACGTTTTTCATAAAAAGTATGTCTCTTCAAATACACACTGTTCTATATAAATAGGCAGTTAGAAACAGTTGGAGACTGATGCAGTGTTGATGACCTTTGAGTAGAGTTGTGTTCTTTTGATTTAAATTAAGATTTAAATCCAAAAATAAACAAAACAGAAAATTATTCCATGGAGGCTAATTAATCACAAGAGCCCCAAGGCCCAAGGCCCATCTTTTGACCAATTAATATATATATTAAATATATATATTAATTATCATGCCAACCATACATCCAAACCATACACCCAAGCCCAAGCCCAAGCCCAAGCCTTATCATCCAATTTAATATAAGTGTGCAAAGTCCACTTATAAACTTTTCATATTCCCTTTACATTTCCTATGTGGGATTCATATTACTATTTAATATACAAACTCTTACAATTATATCTGTAGTTACTTAATAATTCATCAATCTTTAGCTTATGTGAGTCATTGTGGAAGAATCTTACTTGATTACAAAAAGAAAACGGGCATCACCATTGTAAGAGCCTGGGACAGCCGGTGGTTTTACCTGTGCCGCGGCCCAGAATAGATGGTTTGGTGGCGGGGTTTCCATCGTTTCCAAAAAAAAAAAAAAAGGTTATAGTGCAACACGTGCATCAAAATGTTTTAGCCTCTATAGATCGATTCATGAGTAAATTTAAACCTACCGTAATTTGTGAAGTTTCATAATTAATTTTAAGCTTTTAATTCATTATAAGAAATAAGTTTTTTAGTGTCCAAAATTTTAACGTTCGTCTAAAAAATCGTTACCAAATATATATTTAGCGTCACCAAAATATTAAAGAAGATATTAAAGAAGAACAAATATAATATTATACAACATGTAGAACATTTTTTCCTCCATAATGTACTACAAGTAAGTATAAGACTATAAGTTGTTAGCTTAATGATGAAGCGGAAAACATTAAAGAATAACAAAAATTATGGATAAAAGAACAATAAAAGATAAATTAAGGTTTTGACACTTTTAGTGTCGAAACACCATTCGACACTAAAAAGTCATTTGGGCATTGAAAACTAATATTCGACTCTAAATGAGAAGATTTATAGTGTCGAAATGTATTTCGACACAGATAAATTATCTTTAGCGTCGAAATTTTAATTCGACACAAAAAACCTTTAGCATCGAAGATAAAGTTTGACGCTAAAAGTCATACATTTTACATCAATATTTTGTTCGATGCTAAAAACTTGTTACAATCCCAAAACCACCGACACTCCCTGTAACATCCCCAATCCGGAGATGTTACCGGCAAAGAATAAGCCGTCCTATTCCCCTAAGCCTCTTTTGAAAACTACTATTCTCGTTTCATATATATAAACTCATGCATGGAACCAATATCCAACTATAACAACATAAATGCATAACACTTTTCATACTAAATATTCAATTTTAGTATACATTACAACTCTGACAGTGAATACTTATAATGCATTACATATGCAATCTTTACTATATGACACATGACATTCCCTAACTTTGACTAAACTGAATTCTATCTCTGACTTGACCTGGTGGACCGAATACCCTAGTGACTGCCATCAGTATTCATCCTCTCAAGTTTGTCCTACAGGTAAACCTGCAAAACAAAGAAACTGGGAGTGATGGGGGATAGATCGTTTAAACGATCTAAGTGAGCGGACGATTAAAACAAACACTGATGTGCTTTTATGAAAACTCTTGGTTCTAAAACCGAAACTGTCACCAGAAAATCATATTTTTCTGAAAACTATTTTCTTATCTGAAAACACAATTTTTTCTGCAAAACTTTTCTGAAAAAGCTTTTGTCTGTAAAACTCTGAGTCTTTTCTATAAAACTAAATTTTCTTTCTAAAACTCTTTTATAAAACTTTCATTTCTGAAAACTGCATCTCAGAAAACATTTTCTCCGAATACCTATCACTGGAAATCTGTCTCCGAAAAACCTGACGCATGGGGGCGTTACGTATTGCTGTCATCCCATACGCCTAACTAGTGTTCTTGAGGCGTTATATATCACCGTCTCCCAAGCCACTGAACTAGATCCAGGAGTGCGGATCTATGCTACTGCTTGACCCTTAACTAGGATCTATGGGCATCTGTCATCCTTAGTCCTGAACTATGATCCGAGGGTGTTACACATCGTCATCCCCCCAGTCCTCTACATGTGCACATGTTCTATCTGGCAATTCCATAACTGAATCAAGTTACATACTAAGGTGAGTTTTTTCCCTATGCCTCGAAAACATAAAATCATGCTTTGAAAACATCTATTTTCTAAACTATTCCTCAAAACATGCTTAATCAAAATATATTTGAAAGTGAACTTGGCTAACGCCCTAATTGCAAAAAGTAAGTCTGATATAAAAAATAACATAAGGAAAATCAACTTAAGGGAAATGTGTCCAGTCACAGATTTGGAATCTGGCTGGAATTATTTACTTTGTCGAAGGAAATTACGGTTCCTGCGATGATCTATAATTGATAAACTTGATTAGAAAATGAAATGAGGAATACATTATGGAATTAGGCTAGATTTATCTATTCAAGTACTTGCTATCACGTCAAGGTGTATCACACGTGTATCATGATGTAATGTATGTATGCGAGCTGATACGAGACCCTTATATTGGCCTCTAATACGCTAGAGTGAAACTGGAATGAACTGAAATTGATTTGGGGAAATCTTGATCACGCGTCGCAATGCCAAGAGTTGTGCGTCGCGACGCCCACCTGGTTAGGGTCGAGACAGAGAGCAACTATTGTATCGCGTCGCAACGCTGGGCTTTTGGCGTCACGACGCCTGTACAGGCCAAATTTGGTCAAGGGGCAATTTCGTCCTTTTACTCCAGACCCAAACTTCTATATCAAAAGGAAGCCCCAATGTTTAAAGTGTATAGAGACCTAAGCTCAGGCCCAGTGAGATATCACGTGCTCAAAGCATAATCGGGGCTCACCCTACTCCAGTCCACATAACGCCCAGACTCAAAAAATCCATTCACAATCCATCCGTTCCAACCTACAATGCAGTAATAGCTCCTCATGAAGTCGACTGTTACCATTATTCAACGGACGATTAATCAAAAGGCAATAAAGACACACGTTACTAGAGAATGTATATAGAGGAAGCAAGGCTCCAAAATGAGGGGGGATTCAACTTCTAGCTCTCCTACTCACAGCTTTGGGACATCCTCAAGCTCACCACTTCTCCTACCTACCTCCCACACGGCAACCCACGAAGTTCAAGGTAACCTATGACCTTGACCTTCTACCTACTACTTCCTTGATTCTATCACTGACTTGAGCGTCGGAGTGCCCCCGGCACCCACCACACCGGTGGGCAGAACTCCCGCTCACTCTACCTCTGTTTTGCAGGATCGCTAGTGCCCATCTCGATGAAATCTTGATTGTGGACATCGGGTGAAAATCATCGTCTACAATTTGGCGCCCACCGTGGGGCCATAGCGATTCAAATCAATCTAAGACATCTCTATCTCCGACCCTTACATACATAACGATCCAAGGATCGATTGTCATCAATCTCTCACTACACGTGAAATGATTGTCATCTTCCTTAAAATGCATAGATCGATTTTCACTTTCTCCAGACAACGTGAATGAAATATCATCAACTCCAGAAGATATGGGAGGACTGTCACCACTTTCAGGGGACTGAAAGAATTTCTATCTCCTCCGTGTGACATGCATAGATTTCCTTCAGCTCCATATTACGTGATTGGGTTGTCGTTTCCTTTAGACGACATGAGAAGATAATCATATTCTTCACACTACATGAATGGATTGTCATCAACTCTAAACTCCGTCAACCATAGTCTCATGGACTTCTATCAGGAACAAATTCTTGCCATGGAGATGGTGTCTCGGTCGACAATACCCGAATGAAGTCTTGGCGTGGATATCTCAGTCAACATTACCAGGTATGGCTTGCATTTTTAAATAAAGTTCCAATCGACATTAGTAAGACATGAGACTTGTTAGGGCTATCCCATTGAACGTTAATGTGTAGCTGGGGACTTATTATAGATCTCATAGATTACATTACAATTTATAGTTTGAAACTTGTTATGGATGTCTCAGTCGACATTTATAATGTGTGGTATGGGACTAGTTAGGGATCTCCCACTCGACAGTAGTACGTTGTTAACAATACTATTTGTAGTTTGTCATAAGCTAAAGATCACAATCGACACTACGATGGTTAAATATTTAGAAAAGATTCCACTCGACACTCCACGTAGTGAGGCTTGACGCTTGTTTAAGATCTCATCCGATGTGAGATGAGAGAAGATTTAGCTTGATTGAGAAAGCATAAGAGGATAGCCAATTCTCCATACGACAAGACGACATGGATGTAATGTCATCATCCCCAGACTACTTTGAAAGAATGCCGTCTGCCCTTTAAGATTTGGAAGGATGTTATCTTTTCCAAACGACATGAATGGAAGGGTTGTATTATTCTCTAGATGACATGGAAAAGTTTTATTGACTGAACCTCCATCGGGTCCATTCAATCGTAGATTCATGGACTCTCATTGGAGCCAGTAGAGTCGACTTTCATTGACCTCCTTTAGGTTCAGAAGACAATAGCTTCTTGGACACTCATCGGGTTCGGTCTCCCGTGGTTCTATTGCTCTTCACCAGGTCTAAGAAGCAGATACGTTAAAAAAGGGAGCCTCCCTACAACTTCCATTTTCTCCTTTCGACTGAACAATGTCTGGAGACGTGGAACATGTCCTATTGCATGCCCACGATTTGATATACCCAGTCAAACAAGAATCAAGCCAGACGCATCCAAATTTTCCATGCCCATGAGGAACACCCAATCTACACTTTAAAAAAAAAAACGTAAACTACCCCCACCATGGAGGCGAGCACACCACTATCCAAGCCCATCACCAAGACAGACCAAGTCAGACCTTCCCATGCGACAATAAGCCCGCTGTAGGCACTGCATTTTTACACATGAGTCCCTATGATGAGTCTCATTTTGGAGACACTACCTTTTAAGTCACGGAGGTCACGGGAAACGGACATCGGAAGGGGAAATTCAGAATAAACAAGGTTCATTGTTTTCGTTCGTGCTACGTTCGTGTTTACGTTCGAACGTCAAACGGATTGCGGGCGTTCGTGCCGCGTTCGAGGAAGCGTTCGAACGGTGTCGGTAATTCTGGTTTTGCTGCTAGCCTCACATCCAGCCCAATTAGCCCCCCAAAGCCCATAAAACACATCCCAATTTAAATAAATAAATATTAATTAAAACATTAACTAAATAATATAATAATTAAATTAATTAAATGATTAAATAAAACATATACCAAACATAAAATAAACAATTACCAACTTAAACTAAAATCATGCCTAAATTAAACAAATCACACACTAAATCAAAATATAATCATGCCTAATTAAAATCAATCAACCAATTATATTCCCAATCTAATAAGATTATTCCCAAACTTAAAATATTGTATTCCTAATCCAAGCCAATCAAATATCCAACCTTCCCTATCTAGCCAAGATTTGTCCCCCCTCAATCTTTGACTTCCCTTAACCAAACCAAATCAAATCTCTTGACTTCCCTTAACCAAACCAAATCAAATTCCTTTCCTTGTCAAACCTAACCCTTCGCCTATAAAAAGAACCCTTCACCAACCTTCTCAACCCTAGCTAGCTAGTCTCTAACTCATACACAACACACATAAAAACTACAGGAAGAAGACACCCAAAAACAGTAAGCAAAAGATAAAGAGGAAATAGGAGCAGAACGGAGTTGGAGCCGCAAGCAAATCAGTAAAGACAACGAACGAGAACAGTGAACCAGTGAACCGGGAGAGTTGCGGAGCATCCACCCTTCCGACGATCGTGTACCATACATCCGAGAGGTGATTTAAAAGGTTAGACCTGAGGGTACCTTTTCATTAGTTTATATTCATTGTTTATTGAATTCTATTCGCATGAGAGTCGTCTATGAATGCATGTTGTGGTCTTTGAGTAGATAAATATGCATGAATTATGAGATGTAATATGTTGTGGGTATTGGATGAATGAGAGATGTGTCAACTCTCGCGGTATATCGGATGGAAACCCGGACATAAATTTCATAGCCGATTCCGAATGGACGGTAATATGATCTGTACTCGGGCCACAACTCCACGTACCACTTGAGTAAACGGCACATTCTCTTGTTTTGTGTTGCTTTCATTTATTTATTCCTCGTCATTTAAATTATGTATGTCGTTAGTTATGCATGATTCAACCAAGCGCATGGGCTTAGTGAGTTAGTCCAAAGGTCCTCCATTTAGGAGATAAAGAGCCGAAAAGGCCACCTTCGTGACACTACTTCGCCGCGCCGGTTGATGTATGTTCGGTTGGACGCGAGATATGTTCAATCGGGCATACTTAGTTTGATATTGTTATCTTTATTTTCGTATGTATAAGTCAATCGAGCGCATGGGCTTAGTAAGTGTGTTGTGAGATCCCCTATGGGGAGGGGCTAAAAGCCCTTTACCACGATGCTTTGCCGCGCCGGTTGATGTGTGTTCGGATTGGATGTAAGATGTGTTCAATCGGGCATACTTGGTTGATATGATTGGTTCTATTCTTGTATGTGTGATGTGACGCGCATGGGCTTAGCATGTTGGTCTAAAGGTCCTCTCTTTGAGAGATCAAGAGCCCCAAAAGGTCACCTTTACGGCAGTGCTTCGCCGCGCTCTTTTATTTTCTGTTTATGTATTGCATCCTATTTCATGCATCAGGTCCGTGTCCGTTCGAACGCGTTCACGAACGCAACTCGAACGCGCATGTGTTTTTGCCTTATTATGTGTCAGGTCTCGTATCCGTTCGAACGCGTTAACAAACGCCATACGAACGTGAGCTTTCTGTCTCATCTCCGTTCGAACGCGTTTACGAACGCTACTCGAACGTGAGCATTCTGTCTCATTTCCGTTCGAACGCGTTTACGAACGCTACTCGAACGTGAGCATTCTGTTTCATTTCCGTTCGAACGCGTATGCTTATGTCATGATAAGCATAATTGCCTATTGGTTGATCTTTCTTATGCAAATGTGTCACAATTCGTATGCTTATGTCATGATAATATTTGAGTATTATTTCTTGCGGTATATCGGATGGAAACCCAGACGTAAATTCCGTAGCCGATTCCGAATGGACGGTAGTGCGGTCTGTACTTGGGCTACAATTCCACGTACCGCTTGGAAAAGTGCCCATATGTGTGCTTGTAGGGTCAATATGTGTGCTTGCGTTTTCCTGAATGTGATATGTAAATTTGTATGTTCGTTGCTATCTTGATATATGTTAAGCATGCAATTTTAAATATGAGATATATGTAAAAGCGTACACATAAGTTTTATTTTGCATATGAGAATTTAGAAGCATGATACTATTGGAAATAAGTGTTACTTAAGCTTAGTTAAATTATTACATGAATCCTTTCATTACAAGTGACATAAGTAAGGGACCATTCCGAACCCAACGGTTTGAGGTCTTCCCTTGCGAGGGGTGAGTGCGGCCTTAAATCTTTATCCCGGTTCACACCGGGTGGCGACTCCATGTTATGTAATCCTTCCCAATCAGGCCACGAGCCTAGGAACGGCGTCGCTCAGTTTCTGTGTCCCACACCCGCTCTATAATAATGCCCAAAAGAGAAGAACTCCCACTCCATGTGCAACCATCAAAAATAACTTTGGTAGCGTTTACATGCAGCTAAACTGTCGAATCGAACAACAAAGCCCAACAAGAGTCTACAGTCTTTATGAAAATAAAAAAAATGTAGCATGATGCTATATACCCAAGGAACGTGAACAATCATTTATGCACCCAAAATTGCCATACGTAGAAAGCCATACATAAGCCTAGCTTCCCAACGAAAAGCATGAGAAATAGATATATACAACAATATCCATACCGTGTGCGACAATAGGCCAAACACTTGCTGCCAAAAGAAGTAGGCTGAAGCACTTGCTGCCAAAAGAAGTAGGCTAAAACCGAGAAACATGAGGCCAAGCACTTGCTGCCAATGAAAGTAGGCTGAAACCGAGAAACATGGGAGCCCACACATGTCGTATCTTCATCTTCAAGCATGTGACATGAGTAACCAAGCTCACTACCAGCGCTTGTTGCAAAAAAAAAAAAAAAGGCTGAGGCCAAGCACTTGCTACTAAGGGAAGTAGGATGAAACCGAGAAGCACGAGAGCCCTCAAATGTCAGTTCATCATCTTCAAGCATGGGTCATGAGCAATCAAGCTCATTACCTGCGCTTGTTGCAATAAAAAAAAAGTAGGATGAAACCGAGAAACATGGGAGCCCACACATGGGTCAGGAGCCACCCCTAAGCTTACTACCTACAGTGCAAATGAAGACCCACGCTACATGAAAATGTCGAATCAAGAAGGATGTTTGCAAAATAATGGTAGAAGATTGCGAAACAAGTGCAAACATATAACTAAGAAACGACCCAGTAAAACATAAAATCCATATCGTGAATGGGGGCCAATTCTCACCATGCATTCCACATCGCCAATTTTGACAAATGCAGTGATCTCAAGCATGAAGTCAATTCGCCAGATCACCAAGTCACGCATGAAGCCCAGTTCACATGTATCTCGTGTATGGGCGATCACACATGCCAAGAAGATTTACAAGGCCATAAAATTCAGCCCACAAGCAAGCAGACCCAAGCCTTATCTCCGAAACCCTCACATAAAAGAGCTTGGGCCAACACAATCAACCTCAAAGCCCAAAGAACAGCTGAGCCGAGAGAACAAGCTGAAAAAAAAGTCCTGCATCGATTGGTGAGAGAGCCACCTCAAAAACCAAACAATAAAACCTCTCCCACATCGATTGGAGCTAAGAACCAGAAGGCAAAAAACACCAAGGGCACTTGTGATGAATCATCTTTCGCCAAGCTTGGGGACAGACCATGCATGAGTATCATACGACAGCAAAAAGTACGAGCTAACCACCCAAATGCCACATTGAGAGACCCACTCTACACCCCTTTCGTGTAGAAAGAGACGAACCATGCTTCCAGCCAACCTACATGCTTCCAGCCAACCTGCATACTCCCAGCCAATGTACACGCCTCTTGCCAACCTGCATGCCTCCAGCCAACGTGCATGCACCTAGTAACGTGAATGAACTCCAGCCGACGCACATGAATCCAATGAAGAGAACATCCTTCAGCTGACGTGCATGCACCCAGTCGACATGCCTACGTCCAGCTGACGCATATGAATCCAGGGAAGAGAATATCATACGCCCAACATACGTGAATCCAGTAACACGCATGAATTCAGCCGACATGCATACCGCTGGCTAAAATGCACGCGTCTAGCCGACGTGCATGAATCCCCTGAAGAGAACATCTTGCAGCCGACGTACATGCCTCCAGTAATGCATCCAAGTGTATGGCATGTTACATGGCTTTCTATGCCTCTTTTCGTGGGCCAGTTATTCCCAACAGTACATGGTTAGTGATCATGTAATGGACTTGGGCTGTTTTTATGAAATGTGGGAACAACAATAAGGTGTTGCGTTATTAGGTCTCGTAGAGTCCAGCAGAATAAGGACAATCATGAACCATCATTAGGTTTAAATAAAGTAGCGACCGATTTACAAGCTTTGCAAGATCCAACAGACTGGGGATAATCTGAAAAGATAAAAGAATAGTCTTCCTCAAATATTAATAATACCATTTGTCTCAACCAACAATGACTCATGTAAAGTCAAGTTCTAGACGTGGACTTCATCTGGTCCAGAGGACATTGAAGACTCTCCTGGTACTTTGACCCGTAGTATGGGGATTATCCTGACCTTCATCTAGTTCAGTCGACTGGGGACATCCCCTAATAACTCATGTTGAGTCAATTGAAGATTTGGACTTCCCACAGTCCAGACGACAATATCGTATGAAATAACTCCTGAATCTTCGTCTGGTTTAGTCGACCGGGGACATCCCCCATGGACACATGTCGAGCCAAGGAGTAGACATGGACTACACATGTCATATATATCCTAACCTTCATCTGGTTTAGTCGACCGGGGACATCCCTCATGGACTCATGTCGAGCCAAGGAGTAGACATGGACTACACATGTCATATATATCCTAACCTTCAACTGATTTAGTCGACCGGGGATATCCCCCATGGACTCATGTCCAGTCAAGTTGTAGACATGGATTACACATGTCGTATGACTTATGTCTTCTTGGCCTCATCAAGTTCAGACGACCGGGGACATCCCCATAAACTCATGTCGAGTCAAGTCATAGACATGGATTACACGTGTCGTATGACTTATATCTTCATGGCCTCATCAAGTCCAGTCGACCGGGGACATCCCCCATAAACTCATGTCGAGTCAAGTCGTAGACATGGATTACACGTGTCGTATGACTTATATCTTCCTGAACCCTCATCTGGTTCAGTCGACCAGGGGCATCCCCCATGGACTCACGTCGAGTTAAGTTTTTCGACATGGATTACACGTGTCGTATGACTTATGTATTCTTGGCCTCATCAAGTCCAGACGACTGGGGACATCCCCATAAACTCATGTCGAGTCAAGTCATAGACATGGATTACACGTGTCGTATGACTTATATCTTCATGGCCTCATCAAGTCCAGTCGACTAGGGACATCCCCTCATAAACTCATGTCGAGTCAAGTCGTAGACATGAATTACACGTGTCGTATGACTTATATCTTCCTGAACCCTCATCTGGTTCAGTCGACCGGGGACATCCCCCATGGACTCACGTCGAGTCAAGTTTTTCGACATGGATTACACGTGTCGTATGACTTAAATCTTCATGGCCTCATCAAGTCCAGACGTCCGGGGACATCCCCCATAGACTCATATCAAGTCAAGTTGTAGACATGGAACACACATGTCGTGTGACTTATAATCTGACCTCCATCTGGTCCAATTGATTGGGTACTTCCCCAATGGATCTAGCAGAGTCGAGTTCATTATCCCGACCATCATCTGGCTCGGATCACTGGGTACTTCCCCAATAACATTTGTAGAGTCAAGCTCATAACTTGACATTCGTTTGGTCCAATCAATAGGCAGCATCAACGCTCGAGTACACCTATAAAATATGGCATCGTCTCAGGCGACACGTGCTTCAAGTACTCTCCAAGCCAAACACTCATTGACTTAGAGAGTATGGGACAAACTGTACGTGCCAAATTTGGTCCAGGGGTAATTTCGTCCTTTTACTCCAGGCCCAAGCTTCTATCTCAAAAGGAAGCCCCAATGTTTAAAGTGTATAGAGGCCTAAGCTCAGGCCCAGTGAGATATCACGTGCTCAAAGCATAATCGGGGCTCACCCTACTCTAGTCCACATAACGCCCAGGCTAAAAAACGCCATTCACAATCCATCCGTTCCAACCTACAATGCAGTAATAACTCATCATGAAGTCGACTGTTACCATTATCCAACAGATGATTAATCAAAAGGCAATAAAGGCACACATTACTAGAGAATGTATATAGAGGAAGCAAGGCTCCAAGAGGAGGGGGATTCAACTTCTAGCTCTCATACTCACAGCTTTGGGATATCCTCAAGCTCACCACTTCTCCTACCTACCGCCCACACGGCAACCCACGAAGTTCAAGATAACCTCTCACCTTGACCTTCTACCTACTACTTCCTTGATTCTATCACTGACTTGAGCGTCAGAGTGCCCCCGGCACCCACCACACCGGTGGGCAGAACTCCCGCTCACTCTACATCTATTTTGCAGGATCGCTAGTGCCCCTCTCGATGAAATCTTGATTGTGGACCTCGAGTGAAAACCATCGTCTACCAGAACTGAAAAAAAAGGCAATCTTTTTGCTACGTGTCGCGACGCTGGGCCATTGGCGTCGCGATGATTGACTGATTTCAGGACTAAACATGACTCTTCCAAGACAATGCTCAAGTAAAATCTCATTTCCATATTGGCCCTTAACACAAGCACTTCTCCAACTTTAACACTCCAACATTATCATATAAATAATCCTCTAAACTTCAACATTGCTCAAAATCCATCTTATCTCATCAACCCAACACAAACCATCATCTAGAATCATCAAATCACCAAGAATAATTTCCTCAACATATTCATACACATATAAACCTCATCTAATACTAATACTATCAATTCATTCTCCAAAATACATGCTAATAACATCTTTAATGTCAATTAAACAATCCCAACTTCTAGGGTTTCTAAGGTACGAATTGGGACTTCATTTTCTTGCCCAAAATTGATAAATAAAGAAGGAAGTAGAGTTAGAAGCTTACTTTGTGTGCTTGGAACTTGAGAATCACCACCCTTCCATCAAATTTTGCCATGAAAAATGAAGAAAATTTGGAGAGCTTTTCCCATGCCCTAGCTCACATTTTTAGCTTGAGAGAGATGAGTGAATAATGTCTTATTTATAGGCAAGGGCTGATTTCTTTTGTAATGGGATGAGTGGCCAAGATTTTTCCACACCTCTAGATTCTAGTCTATTCTCGAAATTACTGTAGCAGTGGCAGATTTATGATTTTGACCTATTTCTGATTCGAATTAGGAAAATATCTAACACGAAAGTTGTAGATCTTGGTCTACCTTTTCGAAGATATAAAGTTTATGAAAATTGGAGATCGTATAAAAAAGTTATGGCCCGATTACTAAGGGCTGTTCAGGATGAGGCGTAAGCTAAGTTCCATGTCGGAATTATAAGGAATTTTCTGAATGTCCCAAATGTCATTTTATGAGCATTTGCTTACTCGAACATGATTTATATAAAGTATTATGCCTCCGAAGACGTAATAATCATCAGTCTCTGGTAACGCACAAGCCGTCGGGGTCACCGGATGTACTATAATGAGAAAAAGAAATGAGTCAATGAAGAAGCTGAACGTTGCTATGTAAGTTTTAGTATTTAAAATAAATTAAATATAGTTTTAAATTTAATTTTTTCTTTTAAAGTTTGAACATTTTCTTCAATTTTTTTTAAACGGAACGAAATGATGGAAATCCAGCGACAAGCTCAGGAGATAGAATCCGACCCTCTACCAGATGAGAAGTTATCGCAACTGGATTTCAAGAACCAGACAGTGTAACGTCTGCCTTGACACTCATAAGAAACCAACATCATTGGACAGAATATTGTTTCCTTTTCTACTCAACTGCGTATTCAAAAACAACTAGATATCACCAAGGAAGAGCTGGACAATACCAAAGAAGAGCTGGACAATAACAAAAAATGGCTGAAGAAGACCCATAAGAAGCTACAGCAGTTCGAAGAGGACAATTGGAAGAAGATACAAAAGCTCGACCAGTAGATGAGGACTTTCAGGCAGATTTTGATGCTAAAGATCTTATTTTTTGTGATGTAATTTTATATTAAAATCGTAATTAACATGAAATTATCAAAAACGGAGTATTTTGAATTATCTGTTGCGCTAAACTAGTGATGAAATAGATTAGCACCACAAGTATTTTTTTTTTATTAGCTTCGAATCAATATGTTATGGGCTAAAATCAAACTTTTGTAGCTAAATTAATTATGATATTGCTTGGTTTAAAAGGAAATCTAGGGTATTTTTATATCAAGAAAGGGAAAACGTGTAAAGGGAAAAAAAATCGAGTTCCTCTTTTCCAAATCTGAGAAATTTTTTTTAGATAAGATGGTCCAAATACGCTCATTTAACAAAATTATATTACACGTGTTAATTTTTTTCCTAATATATATATATATAATTAATTTATTTCAAAATCAAGATTATTGTGGCATAATTTTATTGAATAGTGTATTATTGACAAAATAACCCCATTACAAAAAAAAAAAAAAAAAAAACACTCTAATCTAAATCTAAACCAAATGAGTAATGACAATTTACCTCGATTTGGTATGATAATTAAGGGCTAAAAATTCCTTATTATCTAATTAAAAAAGGTCATTATTATGGGCTATATTTTTTTTTGACCATTTTTTTTTCCATTTCAATGCGAAATCTTTTATATGAAAACCCTAAGAATTGAATTTGAAGGTAGCTAGGGTTTCTATGTTCTCAGTCTTGCTTGTCTTCAATAACCATTAATCATCTAACATTTGGATTTGTTATGTATACTAATTTGCCTTAATAGCATAAAATTATGTGGACCTTCTTGGCCAAAGAAACGGTGCCGTATAAACTCTATCCACTTACGTTATATTTTTTTCTCATAATCTCCTTTAGTGGAAAAAGAAAAAAAGCCCTTATCGAACAAATTGATTTATCGAAATAATAGTGTTAAAGAGTTTCATCAATTATATTTCGTTGGGATTCCTCTATCGGAATAATACTAACATATATTTTGGTAATTTTTTTTTAAAAAGATTTTAACCGATAAAATTATCACGTTGTTATATGAATAACGTGGTATTACCATTTTATTTTAGAATTTTTCCTCGACTAATACCCAACTAGAATTGAAGATGCTTTTAGATGAACATTTTTAACCAAAAAAGCATTTAAACCAACAATTGATTAATTAATTTTCGATAATTTTATTAAAATTTAACTAATTGATATTGTAGACTCTTAACTATGTTTCCAAGTTGTTTAGCAATAATAAAAATATCCAAGGACATTGTTAGTACTGAAAATTTTCCATTAGATGGAAAGACAAATGTAAAGTCTTTGTTACTGTCCTTTTGTTTAACTTGGTGATAAATTAATTCTTGGTGGTCCTTGCTTCAAAATAATTTTTAGTCCTTAAACCAATCAAGAACAAATTACATATAATTTGATCTCTATCTTTCAATACAGAAACATATTCCTTCACTCAAAGTGTAAATTATGCAAAAATTTAAACAAATAACCCATTTATAAAAATGACAGATTATAAGTAAAATATTTTATATATATTTGATTTTAATATTGTATTAATTGATTGTTTGAGGCTTAAATCACTCGTTTTATTTTCCATAAATTTTATAATTGCTTGAAACGTCTCTCTAATTAGATGATGCGATCCTTTGAAAATCTACTGCAAAATATTACATTTATTTTTAGTAATTAGCTTATCTATGTTGTAAATTCCTCAAATTCATTAAATATGATATGTATATGTATATGTATATGATTGGGATTTTCAAGGGGTGTATGAGAGGTTGTAATCCTTGGAGGGTTGCAACCCACCCCAAGGGGTGCCAATAGGGCACCCCTCCATGCCTTATATAAGAAGGCTTTAATTCCAATATTAGATATAGAAAAAAGACATATACAGAAATACACCAACTTTAAAGGCATTTATGTTTTCCTTGTTTTGAGAGAGATTCACCATTGATTCCAAGTTCGCATACTTGTTAAGGAGTGCACCTTGAACAAGAAGAATCCAAGTAATCCTGGGAGAACGTTGGCAAAACGAATCCGTAAAGCACCTGTGACGGAGCCAATAAGTTCTTAAGGACAGAGATCATCTCGACTTGGACAACTCTGTATTCTCCATTTTCTGGTTTGTTTTAAAGATTTTCTGGTTTTAGGGTTTCATGCATCTAGATCTACTTTTGCTGTTTTGATCTGTTTGTTTGCAAGTTATATTACTGTTTGATTACACTAAATTTTACCAACAATCTTAAGAACTTATTGATATCGTGTTATTAAATAGTAATTTGCATGTTAGGATTTGAATATTTTCTGGAAAATATGAACTGTGCATGAAAAAACCCGTAGGGCGTTCGAACGCCCAACGCACGCGAAGGCTAAAAATTTGAATTCTCGTAAGAACGTTCGAACGTGTCTTCAAACGCACCTCGAACGCAAGCCTTCTGCCTTAGAACGTTCAAACGCGTAATAAACGCAACTCGAACGCAAACTCTCTGGAATCATTTCGTTCGAACGCGTTCACGAACGCTATACGAACGTGAACTCTCTGGAATCATTACGTTCGAACGCGTTATCAAACGCTACTCGAACGTGAACTCTATGGAAACACTTCGTTCGAACGCGTTATCAAACGCAACACGAACGCACACACACTGGACAGTCTCGTTCGAACGTAGATACGAACGCGACACTAACGAAATAGTCCTGTAATTCTTAGAAACTGCAAACTTAAATAATATTAACTTGGTTAGTCATATACTGTTAACACATTAATCTTGGTAGTATAGATTCAAGTTATTATTAGGTTGTTCAATTATCACAAGCATACACATAGTGATAGAGTTGAAATTGATTGGTTGTTGCATAATTGGTTGAGAATTTAAAGTGTAATTTTACACAAGTAATTCCATCCAATCTTGATTGACATTTATATATCTACACTTATCGTAATAATTGTGCTATTGGAAGAGTGCAAAACTGGGTTGTGAATTGCTAAAAGATCCTATTGGAAAAGATGTTCGAAGAATCTTCGTTCATTCAATTTTCCTAAGTATCTTTAGTTGAGATTATATGACTTGTGTTTATTGGAACTTCCGTCCATTAGAACAACAAGTGACTACCTAGTACATCACTTTGAACAAGATCATTTGTTGATCGTTGTGCAATTCGTCTTTTGTAGACTGATTGAACCCTGTTGAATTTCCAGTTACATATGGTTAGCGGAAACATCACAGTACCGGTCTCTCATGGAGGAAAACCGGAGAAGTTTGGTGGGGCAAACTTCAAACAGTGGCAGAACAAAATGTTGTTCTACCTGACAACTCTCCAGTTGGCTAAATTCCTCGAGGATCCTCCGGGTCCTGTGGAGGGTGAATCTGAATTGGCCAAGGAAGAGCGAGAACAGACTTGGATGTCTGGCGACTTCTTATGCAAGAACTACCTTTTGAGTGGTCTTGACAATACCCTGTACAATGTGTACCAAGGCATGACTTCTGCGAAGGTTCTCTGGGAATCTCTCGAGAAGAAGTACAAAACACGCCGGACAAAAGAAATTTGTCGTGGGTAGGTTCCTGGACTACAAGATGGTAGTTTCAAGGACGGTGATGTCTCAGTTGGGTGAACAACAATAGATCATTCATGAAATACTGGATGAAAGAATGAAACTCTGTGAGACGTTTCAAGTTGCCACCATAATTGAAAAGTTGCCTCCATCATGGAAGGATTTCAGGAGCTATCTGTAACACAGAAAGAAGCAGATGAGCCTTGAAGACCTTGGAGTTCGATGAAAATCGAACAGGACAACATGATGTCCGGAAAGGCCAGCTACAAGACTATGGAGTCTAAGGCCAACATCTTTGAGGATGTAAATGGTAGCAAGAAAAGAAAGAACAGTGAAGCTGATTCTTCCCAAGCGAACAAGAAGTTCAATGGGAAGTGCTACAACTGTGAAAAGAGCGGTCATATGACAAAGGACTGCAGAAACAAGATATCTCAGGACAATGGCAGGATATATGAGGCTTATGTCACTGAAGATGAGCAGTTAACTGATGAGATTTCAGAAATGAATCTCTCAACAATGGTAACTGGGCCAACTTGGTTGGGAATCCGAGAGAATGATGGGTAGACTCAGGGGCTACTCGTCATATCTGTGCTGATAGCAAGATGTTTTCCTCGTATCAGAAAGGTCGATGGCGGCGATCATCTGACAATGGGAAACTCGTCTACCTCTAGAGTGGTTGGACAAGGCACAGTAGTTCTGAAAATGATATCCGGAACAGAGCTTACATATAATAATGTTGCATGTTCCAGATATTCGGAAGAACTCGGTCTCGGGTTTGTATTTGTTTCTGACAAGATTGTATTGACCAGAAATGATGTCTATGTAGGAAAATGATACCTCGCTGAGGGTCTTTTCAATGACTGTCAATTGTGCTATTAATAAAGCTGAAACTTCTGCTTATATTATTGAGTCACAAAATGTATGGCATGAGAGGTTAGGACATGTTAATTATGATACATTAATTAACATGGTTATTATACCTAAATTTGCATTGATAGCCAACATGAGCGTGAGGCATGTGTTGAAGCAAAAATACATAGAACATCATAGAACGAAGTTCTGAACCCTTGGAACTTGTACACATTGACGTATGTGACATGAATTTTGTGCAAACAAGAGGCGGTAAAAGTACTTTGTCACTTTTATCGATGAAAGCACAAGATTCAGTTAAGTGTATTTGCTGAGGAGCATAGCTGAAGCTATTGAGAGCTTTATACACTGAGAACGAAGTTGCAAATCAACTTGGCAAGGAAATCAAAAGAATCAGGAGTGATAGAATTGGTGAATACGTTTCATCATTCGGTGAATATTGTTCTGTGCACGGAATTATTCACGAAACCATTGCTCCGTATTCTCCTCAACAAAATGGGATTGATGAGTGCAAAGACCGAACGTTGAAGGAAATGATGAATGCCATGTTGACTAGTTCTGGTTTTACCTCAGAACTTGTGGGGGAAAGCCCTGCTTTCCGCGAACTACGTTCTGAACAAGCTTCCTCACAGAAGATTGGACAAGACACCATATGAGTTGTGGAAAGTTTATGTACCTTCCTACAAATATCTGAAAATGTGGGGGTGTCTTGCCAATTGCCAAGGTGATGGCCCTAAACCTAAGAAGGTGGAATATGACCCAAAACTGTTGACTGTATATTCTTCGGATATGCTTGCAACAGTAGTGCGTATCGATTCTTGGTACACAAGTATGAGATTCCTGACATCAATCTGAATGTGATGATTGAGTCAAGGAATGCATATATTTTGAAGAGACATTTCCTTGTAAGGAAAGATAAGAAGAGAGTCTCTCAAAAAGAGCTGTTGATACTGTCAAGGACAATGATCATGTTGACCAAGAGTCAGATCCGATTTTCTGACATATTTGTTAGAAAATGAGCCTCGAAGCTATAAAGAAGCAATGTCTTCTTTGGAGGCACCTATGTGGAAAGAGGCGATTATCAGTGAGATTGCGGAACCATACTTAGGAGTTGGTTGATCTTCCTCCAGGTTGTTAAGCCACTGGGCTACAATTGGAAAAGATGAAAATGGATGGATCAATAGATAAGTACAAGGCGAGGTTTGTCATAAAAGATTATAGACAGAAAGA
>SKCR01035896.1:0-85338 GCA_019454045.1 Zanthoxylum bungeanum
ATCAATAAAAATCTTTTTTAGCGTAATGATGTCTCTTGCAAAGAATTTTTAGAATTTATGTCATAAACAAATAAAAGTAAGAAAGGAAGAATTTAATTAATCTCATCACACTCATCCAATAACAAAAATTCTTTTAAAAAATTTCATGTACGGAAATACTTTTACAATTATTATTCAAACGCTTGAGCAAAATTCCATTCACTCAGAAATATTGGATTCTATGATTCTATCTCTTGCTTCTTCTTTTTTTCCCCTCTTATTACCCATCTTTTATGTTGCATCCTTCAGCCGCAACTCTTTCTTGAAGAGGAGATCTCTCTACTGGGATATATTTAAAACTGAATTGTTTCAGGTTCTTTATCTTCAACACTTTGGAAGATCACTTGGTGGTGGCAGAAGTGACTCATTAGGGCCACTGCCATTGTCAACCAAAAATGCCATCTTCAATCCCCATGTTGTTGTTTACTTCTAAATGGCAATGCATAACCAAAACTCCTGCGAATAAAAAAAAAAAAAATTTATGAATAAGAGATTGAGACAATTCTTAAAATTGATTAATCATTCAAGTTAGGACTCAATGATTATTACCCCCCGGATTATCTGCGCGAATCTAATAGCAATCCATCCGCCAGATGGGACTCCAATTGTGTTCCTTTCGACAGGATCAATAAGATTGAACTTTTTAGAATCTTTCTTGACATTGAAGTTTCCAATCCCCTTGCCGACGGCGAAGAAATTGAATCCATGTAAAGGATTGGGTGATTCTCAGGGGCAATGATTCCTGTATCTTGCAATACAAGCTGAACTTTAGAGTTGTAAGCCAACTTGTAAAGTCTTGTCCCTTTAGAAGTCTGCAAATTGTTGGTGGAGTTCCTGTATAGTTAAAAGTATGTGGTGGGTTTGCTTGGAAAATCAGTTGTAAAAAACTCCACTTTTGTTGAAAAAATGTGCCTGAAGTAATGCAGTTGTTGGCATAACAAATGTCACATTGGTGATTGAAGCCACAACACGGCTACCATTACCGCTTTGCAAGAAGGACATGGGTTAACTCCAAGACCAACAGTGAATAAGAGTTGTGATCAACTGTTTGTGGGACTCTAGCTGGGTATTTCTTGGAGTTCAAGCTACGGAGAGAGTCAATAAAGCTGTTGGCAATAGCGGTGCCATTTTTCGGAGGGGGGCTAGTGAGAGTTGTGGGGGAGCTAGCAAGTGTGCCAGAATAGTGTAACGTGGCCGTGGCGGTACATTATCGACAGCAATCGAGCATCCATGAATGGTGAGGCGGCAACGAGGTATTTTCCAGAAGTTTTGTCAGCAGTGACAAGGACATTGTGGTTTGGCCTGGAGCTATTACTACGATATTTGTTTTGAATGGTTTTACATAATTGGCATCAACTTCAACAACTGTTAGCTTGTGTCCTGCTATTTTGAAGAATAACTCTTCATTGAGTGCAGCATTGATCAAGCGCAGCATGTAAGTTTTCCCGCTGTCCACGGGCAATGTAAAGCCTCCTGCATGCACATAGAAATTTTGAAATGTTTATTACCAAACGTTTTAGCTGTTTTGTGGTTTCAAAATCAGCTTTAGCGCAACAATTTACCTTGTGACGGGCAACTTGACACGGTTCCAGGTTGTCCATTGATTGTGTGGGAGTCGGAGACATTAGGAGCCAATCCGGACTTCATAGCTTGGTTGATGACGGCTTCGGTGTCAGATTTCCACCACTCTGCGAGGACGACGATGACTTCCTTGTGGGGGTTTCGGGAAGGGATAAGGAATGCCGAGCTTCGGCAAGATGACGAGGGCGCCATGGACGGTGGCACGAAGCCAGAGAATGTGTGCGTGCCAGAAAAGTGTCCCCCGTTGACCTGTAATAGTGAAATTATACACATAATTTTGCCCCGGCTGAATTGGACATTGTGTTATGTATGCTGGTCCATCAGCCCAACCGGTTCTCAATTGCCGAATACCATGCCTATTGTATCAATTAAAACAAAAAATTAACAATTAGTTATTTTAAGGTGAAAATACAAGTATTTTTCTTTGTGTGTATTGATGAATTAAATTTTTACCAGTGGATGGAGACATTATATTTGACATTGTTGACTACATTGACAAGCACTGTGTCATCTTCCCTGGCATGAAGAGTGGGTCCTGGGAACCTGCCATTTACTGTGACAATTGGCTTTGATGCACATAATTTAGTGCTCTTCTTCATCACCACCTGTGAAAATTACTCAGAAAATTAAAAACAGCAACCATTAAAAAATTTATAAAGTAAATGCGCATGCACAGGTTTCCCTAGTGATTTGAGATCAATTGTGTAAACTTCATATGCCCTTTAAACTTTGTTTCTTAGCGGTAACTAGTATTATAATGTAATTGCAACATGAGACCAAACTATGAACCTTTGAGTCAATAGAAACTGACTCTATCATTTTGTTTTTGTTTTACTATTATAACAAAAAGCCATGGTAGTTGCTTTAAAAATCAAGAAGTCCGTACGTGCATCCGTTGACATTTATGTATTCTAACAACTAAATTATTATTATCATACTATACATAGTACGTACTACATAAGGCGACCCATTCCTAGATTTGAACTCAGAACTTGAAAATCAGATTATGAGTCTTACACCACCAAACCACGCCCCTTAGGAACACTTACATACATTTACGCATATACATATGCGAAATCAACAATGTACTTACATTGAACTTGTAATGGCGAACCCGGCAGTGGACGACGGCCGGAAAGAGGCAAGCTACAAGAAGAAGAAACCGAACCCAAGAGTCCATATCTCTTTCTTTCTCTCTTTTTCAAATCTCACTTGACTTGATCACTCCTGTTATTTTCTCACTTAGTACTTTTTGTTGTTGTTGCAAATGTATGACAGGCTAATGCAAACTTATATAAGAGATAAAGATAATTGCTGCCATGTCGTTTTTACTTGGTTAGGTGAATGAACATATTCTTGAAAATCAAGGTTTCTTAAATAATACCAAATTTCTCTTTGAATGATATCTTGCATGTCACATAAAGTTGTTTTTTAGGGCACCAATTTATTAGGTTAGCAACTAGATATATATTAAGCTTCTCATTATTTTTTTTTTTGTTAGTTGGAATTAATATTTATGAAAAATAAATATATTATTTGATCCCACATTATTCATATTAGCTTGATCGACTACTAATCTTGAATAATAATTCTCGTGTAGTAGATATGATCACAGTTTAAAAATGTAGATTAATAATGTGACATATTATTGTTTAATTTTTTAACTTTGGATTATAAAATGTGCAAATATTTATATAGAAGGTGACTTTCAATCTTAAGACTTAATACCATGCGATATCATATTTTAATTAAAAAACAAAAAAAAAAAAAGAGGAAAAAAATTGTTGCCACAATTAGATTGCGTTCATAATAAATCTATAAAGCAGGTCCCCATGAGCATCTTTTGACTGGCTTTTGTTTAGATCTTTAGCTTTTAATATTTCGTTACTAAACAAACAAACCAGAAGCAAAAGTCATATAAAAAACAAATAAAAAATACTTTCATGTCAAGCATCAGTTGTAATCCGACAAGACACATCATGATTTGTTTGAAAGGTAAGATTAAATTTAAACTAACGGTGGGTAAGTAACAACTCATGATCTCATTCATATATCCAGTTTTTTAATAATTTTTCTTTGAAAAAACATTGCAAATTCTTATTGAATTGTTTGATATCCTCATTGATTTTTTTTTAAGTAAATTCATTTTACTAATTAATTAATGAATTTAAATATTATTAAAAATTACTTAAAACATCAATATCATTAGTTACAGAGTTGTTGGGGGAAAAAAAAGAACTAGTATGTATGTAGCTAGACCGGGCCGGCGGTTCGGTTCCGGTTCGGAACCGAACCGAACCGTCCGGTTCCGGTTCCACTTTGTGTGGAACCGGAACCGAACCGGTTAATTCCGGTTCGGTTCCGGTTCCACACTAAAATGGAACCAGTTCGGTTTTTTTTTTTTTTTTTTTTTTTTTTTTTTTTTTTGAAAATAAAAGTTAAATTACAATAATTACTTAATTATTTTTTTTGAAAATAATTACAAATAAAATTACATAATTACAAATAAATTATGTAAATACAAATTACATTACATAATTACACACTAAATTACAAATAAAATTCTTATTTAAAAAATTAAAAAAAAAATATTAATCCGGTTCCAACCGGAACCGTACGGTTCCGGTTGGAACCGTTGGAACCGAACGGTTCCAACGGTTCCAACCGGTTCGGCTAGGGGAGGAACCCTAACCGAACCGGTTAGGTTCCGGTTCGGTTTCGGAACCGGAACCGGAACCGGTTGGAACCGGAACCGTCCGTTTCCAACCGGTTCGGTTCCGTTTCGGTTCCGGTTCCGAACCGGAACCTTGGCCGGGTCTATATGTAGCCTAGGCTATTATCTATATATGCCCTTCAGTTTTATATGTTTATTAAAATATAGTTATATAAATTACAAATAATTATTCTCCTATTGCATTTTTTTTTTCTATTTAATCCTTGTTTTATCCTTTTCATCAATTTATTTCATCCGATCCTCCGAGCGATTAAACATTTTACAATGAAAATTGGATAATAGATATTCTTGGTCTCGACTTTTAGTTAGAAGCATAAAGTAACAAATTTCAATAATATATATTGTTAAGTTTGATTATTTTTTTTTAAAACCCCATCGTCAAACCACCTCTTCTGGACTTAAGCAAAACAGGTAAAATCTCCGGTTGTCTTAGGTTTTTTATAAGAAACGCACTCTCTAGATTCGAACTCAGTACCTCAAGAACATATCATAATTACGGACTTGATTCGTATCTCTTATGAAGGACTTCTTCTTGCATCTAACTTATAAATTTAGCCCGGTCTAATATCAAATCCTTGCTTTGTCACTGAAAAATAATATATATATATATATATATATATTTTTATATATATAACTTACAGTTTGAACAAATCAGGTATGTAAATAGTATAAAAAAAAAAAAAGAGAAGAAGAAGAAGATAATAATGAAGTAGATTTCATAACGAATATATAGATTAACTAAGTAATTAGTTCAAATTCTAATAACTAAATGGGCATTTACGGTTTTTCCCCACAACTGTATTTATATTTATTTTTTGCAATCTCTCATTTTTTATTTTTTGTTTCAACAAAATTTATAAACCGTTATGAAACATCATCTGATTTTCTCCATATTAAAATGAAAGAAAATGAGACATATGAATCATGGTAAATGTTTTGCATTAATTTTTTTCTTTTAACCATTATTTAGCCAATTTCACATCAAGGTAGATATTGGAAGAAAAATGAAACTTTATTGTTGAGTGAGGGTACCGTAAATGGTACTCTAATGCCCAACCAAATTCACTAGTCCTCGTCCCTTCTATCATTTTCATGATCGTTAGCTTCTTCACTTAAGAGTATAACCTCGTTTTCTTTTCTTTTCTTTTCTTTATTTTTTTTTCATTGTTTAAAAAAATAAATTAATTAAAGTCTAAGCTCAATCCATCACTTGCCTCCAGAAATTTGATCGAATGGTTTTAAACAAATTTCTTTGCAAAAATCAATTTAAGCTTCATTCTTCCTTTTTGTCTTTTTGAAACATGTAAATGATATATACACATATAAATATATATATATATGTTGATGGTGTTTTTTTAGGCACTATATAATTTAAAGCAGCACAGTAGGGACAAAAGGGTAATTCCCTTCTTGATCAAAGTCATTAAAAGCCGACCCGGTCACATGAGTATTATAAACAGTAAGAGACCGAGCACTTTCGTCAGTGACCGACCACTTTGGGTCAGCGACCGGGCATTAATAAGATCGGCAGAAGCATTCCTAGCTCGAAGAACCATCATGACCGACCTCATGAAGACCGACCACCCGGCGAGACGTGCTCCAGAAGATAAGAAATCTTATTCCGACAGGATAAGATGTTTAATTATCCTACTTCCATGGGGTAAAATTAACAAGTCAACATCCTAATAGGATAAAGAGAGTAAAGATAGTCTTGGTTAGGAATTCTTATGAGAAAGGAAGAATTGGATCAGCTAGGAGTCCTTTTAAGAAGAGAAAACCATCTACAGGAGGAAATCCTTGTATTAAAAGGAATCTGATTACTTCTCCATTATAAATAGGAGGGCAGAGCATGTGTAAAAGGCATCAGAATCATTATTGTAAAACTTGTAAACTCAAGAGATATCAGAGAAGTATATCTCAGCAATAAAAGTATCATTCAGTTTGTGTCCGTGGACGTAGGTCGGATCCAAATCCACCGAACCACGTTAAATCTCCTTGTCGATTGGCGTGTTTTCTGTCTTTTGCTAAGTTTGCTTTTGGTTTCCCCCCATAACCAAACAAATTCACAGTTGAAGGAGGATTACCTCGGGGGTGATATTCCCATATTACCCTGAGACCAAAATCCACCGTCAACAGTTGGCGCCGTCTGTGGGGACTCTAACAAAAAGTAGTTCACGTGATAAGACAATGGCAGAAGGCGGAAATCACCAGTCACCGGGGAGTTCAACTACGAATTGGATGGAGAAGATAGAAGAAAGCATGAGGAGAGACAGTGAGGAAAATCAAGCCTTTCTAAAATCCATGATGGACCGACTGGAGAGAATGGAAGGGATAAAAAACGAGAAACTTGAAGCAGGAACCAGTCGGAGGAAAAGCGAAAAAGCGGGAGGAAAAAGGGCAACGAATTCCAAAAATGTAAGTAAAACATCTTCTGTCTTAAGCTGACATTTGATTATGCTTGTTTGTTATGGCCCGCATAATGGTTTTGATATTTGTTTTATGGCTCGGGTCTGCTCTTGTACCGCCGAGTCCGCTTTATTGATATTTGTTTCTTTCCGGCTCGGGTCTGCTCTTGTACCGCCGAGACCGATGTTTCTTTCCGGCTCGGGTCTGCTCTTGTACCGCCGAGGCCGATGTTTATTTCCGGCTCGGGTCTGCTCTTGTACCGCCGAGGCCGATGTTTATTTCCGGCTCGGGTCTGCTCTTGTACCGCCGAGGCCGATGTTTATTTCCGGCTCGGGTCTGCTCTTGTACCGCCGAGGCCGATGTTTATTTCCGGCTCGGGTCTGCTCTTGTACCGCCGAGGCCGATGTTTATTTCCGGCTCGGGTCTGCTCTTGTACCGCCGAGGCCGATGTTTATTTCCGGCTCGGGTCTGCTCTTGTACCGCCGAGGCCGATGTTTATTTCCAGCTCGGGTCTGCTCTTGTACCGCCGAGGCCGATGTTTATTTCCGGCTCGGGTCTGCTCTTGTACCGCCGATGCCGATGTTTATTTCCAGCTCGGGTCTGCTCTTGTACCGCCAAGGCCGATGCTTCTTTCCGGCTCGGGCCTGCTTTTGTACCGCCGAGGCCGATGTTTATTTCCGGCTCGGGTCTGCTCTTGTACCGCCGAGACCGATGTTTTGTTTCGGCTCGGGGCTGGATTTCGTTCCGCCGAGGACACTCGGTTATTCGGCTCGGGGCTGGATTTCGTTCCGCCGAGGCCACTCGATGTAATGGATCCGTGAGAAAGCATAGCACAGGGAGAGACTATTCCCCCGTGACGATTGCTTGCTCCAGTGACACCGGACCTAAGGAGGAATGTTCCCTTAGTACCCCGGACACTCTTTGATCCATTCATCATTTGGATCCAAGAGAGGCGCAGCACGGGGAGGCGTTGCGCCCCCGTGGCGTGTGCCTGCTCCAGCGTGGTAAAGAGGATCCCTCGTGCAATGCGTAGGCTCCACAGTGACCTGACGTACAGATGATGTGCCCTTACCATTCAAACGCTCACCTGATCCAAATCCTGGTTCGCCAGGACGCTGAATTGAAAGATTCAGAATTGTGTTTTGGAGGCCTCAGACGGGACGCTGTTCTGAGACATCCGTGCTGTTATTTACATTTTAACGTTTTGCTTTGGGACAAGTGCTAAGTCACCCCCACCTTTTGATTTTATTTATTTGTTTTTTGTTTTTCACTGGTCTGGCAAGGGGACGCCCATGCCAGATTCGGTAGGGCTTCAAAGGTTGATTCACTTCCCTTCTGAATAAGTCCCAAGGAGTATTCGGCTCGGGGCTGGATTCGTTCCGCCGAGGCCTCTTGGTTAATCGGCTCGGGGCTGGATTCATTCCGCCGAGGCCTCTCGGTTAATCGGCTCGGGTCTGCTCTAGTACCGCCGAGGCCGATGCCTATTTCCGGCTCGGGTCTGCTCTTGTACCGCCGAGACCGATGTTTTCTTACGGCTCGGGGCTGGATTACGTTCCGCCGAAGCCACTGGATTACATTCCGCCGAAGCCACAGGATTACACAGCCCTGGTGATGTAACATTCCCCCAGGGCCAAGTCTTTCTTTCAGCTCGGGGTCGGGTCACGTCCCACCGAGTCAGCTTCTTTGGACTGGGGATGTAACATTCCCCCAGGGCCAAGTCTTTCTTTCTGCTCGGGGTCGGGTCACGTCCCACCGAGTCAGCTTCTTTGGACTGGGGATGTAACATTCCCCCAGGGCCAAGTCTTTCTTTCTGCTCGGGGTCGGGTCACGTCCCACCGAGTCAGCTTCTTTGGACTGAGGATGTAACATTCCCCCAGAGCCAAGTCTTTCTTCCAGCTCGGGGTCGGGATACGTCCCACCGAGAGACTTATCATCGGCATGGGATCGGAGCATCTCCCCCATGGTCGGCCTTCTATCGGTCTGGAGAGGTGACATTCCCCCAGAGCCAAATGTCATTCTCAGCTCGGGGCGGGTTACGTCCCACCGAGTCGATCGTCATCAGCATAAAGGCAAAGCATTTTATCCACGGGTAGATATCGGGATCCTCGTTGACTGAGCACATGAAGGTGGCAGGAAGGACCAGATTTGCAGCTAAAACATTTTTTTTCTGCGGTTCCTGGAGTGACCACCGACGGATTCATCGGCACACCATCTTTTTTTATAGTTCTCGGCATCAACTCGCAAACTCATTGTTACCGAGAACTAGGGGATAGATGTTGATGGTGTTTTTAGGCACTATAGAATTTAAAGCAGCACGGCAGGGACAAAATGATAACTTTCTCCTTGGTCAAAATCATTAAATGCCGACCCGGTCACATGAGTAGAAGGTCGAGCACTTTTATCAGTAACCGACCACTTTGGATCAGCGACCGGGCATTAACCAGATCGGCAGAAGCATTCCCGATCCAAAGAACCATCATGACCGACCTCATGAAGACCGACCATCCGACGAGACGTGCTCCAGAAGATAAGAAATCTTATTCCTACAGGATAAGATATTTAATTATCCTACTTCTATGGGGGTAAAATTGATAAAGTCAACATCCTAATAGGATAAAGAAAGTAAAGATAGTTTTGATTAGGAATCCTTATGGGAAAAGAGAACTGTTTCAACTAGGAATCCTGGTAGGAAAAGAAAATCATCTTTGACTGGGAATTCTTGTACAAGAAGGAGTCTGATTTCTTCACCATTATAAATAGGAGGGTAGAGTATGCATAAGGGGCATGAACATGGGCATCAGAATCAAAATCAAGAGCAAGAGAAGCATCAGAATCATTATTGTAAAACTTGTAAACTCAAGAGATATCAGAGAAGTATATCTCAGCAATAAAAGTATCATTCAGTTTGTGTCCGTGGACGTAGGTCGGATCCAAATCCACCGAACCACGTTAAATCTCCTTGTCGATTGGCGTGTTTTCTGTCTTTTGCTAAGTTTGCTTTTGGTTTCCCCCATAACCAAACAAATTCACAGTTGAAGGAGGATTACCTCGGGGGTGATATTCCCATATTACCCTGAGACCAAAATCAGCCGTCAACAGTTGGCGCCGTCTGTGGGGATCTCAACAAAAAGCGGCTCGCGTAGTAAGACAATGGCAGAAGGTGGAAATCACCGGTCGACAGGGAGTTCAACAGCAGAATGCCAGCTCAGCCTCTGAGGAACTCAATCGCTGGTCTTTACAAAAGAAACAATCCCAAGATGATCGTCAGCAAGGGCAGGCAGAGAAAAAAAAAAAACTAAACTGCCCAGGTTTCTCAAACCACTGGAATTCAGAAGAAAAAAAAAAAAAAAAAGACCTGCTTCATCACACGAGCCAGAGAGAACACAAAATCAAGTTAGTGAATATTCGAAAAAGTAGAAGACGAGTAATCAACAGGCAATAGGTAAAGAGCAGGCTAATAACCCCATGAATCTTGGTAAACAAATACCATTTGCCCTGTTGCTTCCCGCCTTAGTATCGCATCTTGATAAAGATAGAGCCATGCAACTTCATACTTTATATAGTAAACTGAAGAAAAACGAAATTGTTAAAGATATATTCGTCCGACACACGAGGGATGTTGTTGGTGATCAGATGTTCAGATTGGCAGTAAATAAAATACAATCACAGATGGGCGGCAGTCAGTTCCAGATACAGTCCGAAACTTCGGCAAGGCAACAGCAGTTACAGATGCCATTAGTTAGTGCTGCTCCCACACAGTTTGGTGATACCCACTCATTTGGTCAGATTAATCAGAAGGGCGTCAACCCTCCTGCGGATCCAATTCATGCTCCTGCTTCATCAGTCCACATGCAGCAGCAACAACATTCACACTTTCCACAAACTTCCTTTACCATGTATGGAAGTGGCGGTTATCATCCGTACTCGGAGGCAAATGTGAATCCTCCAGGGGCATCTCTGAAACCGCATCCTCATGATTCACAGATGAGGCAAATTATACAGGATCAACTCTGTCAGGAGGGGCAAGCCAAGCTAGGAACACGATGAAGACGCCTAAAGGCCAAATTATATGAATGATCTAGGAAAATGTGGAACCGGGAAGAACAGTTCCAGGATCTTTGAAAGACGAGGCCTTTGAGAAACAGTCTCCCAGAATGGGCTTCCCTGCACCTACTAAACAGTGTGCCCTCAAATTCAGTTACTTCTTCCACAACAAAACAAGTTAGATCCTAAACGCCTCATTAAGCTCTCGGATTTATCTGTGACGTCTCCAACTGGGGTTAATGCTAGGACACCTCCAAAAAAGCTTTCTATTGGTCAGAAGAAACCGCTTGAACCTCCTGGTTCTTCACCCCTTCTGCCGAGTAAGAAGCAAAAATAGCTGGGGCCCTTCTCGGATCAAAACATTGAACAACCCAATGATGTCACTGCTGTCAGTAGAGCTAACCTCAGGGAAGAAGAAGAAGGACAACTGTTTTCTAGGCCCAATGAGGAAAGTCGAGCTTCAGAAGCATTTCGAAGGGTTACGCAAGAAGAAGAAGAAAGGCCGATCTTGCTGAAAACTCCCTTGTAGAAAAAAGTAGCTGAAATCATGACCAGATATGGTCTGAAGAATATTAGCAATGATGTGGAGCGGTGCTTGTCCTTGTGTGTCAATGAGAGGATGCGCAGACTCTTAAGTAACTTTATCAGATTACCAAAGCAGCAGGTTAATGCAGAGAAAACTAGAAATCGGACTATTATTACCTCAGATATTCGGCAACAAATTATGATTATAAACGGGAAAGCTAGAGAAGATTGGAAGAAGAATCATGCCGAAAAGGAAAAAACTGCGAAAAAATAATAAAACTGAGGGTGATAGCGGAGTTGATGATGATAAGGAGAAAGATGATAGTCAGTGAAGGTAAACAAATAGAAAAATGATAAAATGAGAGCTACAGCTACAAATGTTGCTGCTCGTGCTGCTGTTGGGGGAGATGACATGTTATCGAAATAACAACCTATGATGGAGCAAGCCCGGCAGATACGCGAGGGGGGGACAGATGTGGCGCCTGGTTCTCAGGCATATAGGAACTGCGATGATGACTGTGGATCAGAATTAGGGTCCGTGAGAAGCATAGCACAGGGAGGGATGATACCCCCGTGGTGTTTGCTTACTCCAGAATCATCAAACATAAGAAGGGATACGCCTTTAAAAAAAAAAAAAAAAAAAAAAAACTCGGGCACTCATGGATCCCTACTCACTTGGTCACACGGCTCGGGGCTGGATTACGTTCCGCCGAGGCCACGGGATCACACAGCTCGGGGTCGGGTTTTAGTCCCACCGAGTCATGCTCTTCTGGTCTGGGGATGAGACATTCCCCCAGAGCCATCTCTTTCAGCTCGGGGTCGGGTTTTAGTCCCACCGAGTCATGCTCTTCTGGTCTGGGGATGAGACATTCCCCCAGAGCCATCTCTTTCAGCTCGGGGTCGGGTTTTAGTCCCACCGAGTCGCACTCTTCTGGTCTGGGGATGAGACATTCCCCCAGAGCCATCTCTTTCAGCTCGGGGTCGGGTTTTAGTCCCACCGAGTCGCACTCTTCTGGTCTGGGGATGGGACATTCCCCCAGAGCCATCTCTTTCAGCTCGGGGTCGGGTTTTAGTCCCACCGAGTCATGCTCTTCTGGTCTGGGGATGAGACATTCCCCCAGAGCCATCTCTTTCAGCTCGGGGTCGGGTTTTAGTCCCACCGAGTCGCACTCTTCTGGTCTGGGGATGGGACATTCCCCCAGAGCCATCTCTTTCAGCTCGGGGTCGGGTTTTAGTCCCACCGAGTCGCACTCTTCTGGTCTGGGGACGGGACATTCCCCCAGAGCCACCTTTCTTTCGGCTCGGGGCTGGATTCGTTCCGCCGAGGCCGCTTGGTTGATCGGCTCGAGGCTGGATTTTGTTCCGCCGAGGCCACTCGATGTAATGGATCCGTGGGAAAGCATAGCACGGGGAGAGACGATGCCCCCGTGACGATTGCTTGCTCCAGTGACACCGGACCTAAGGAGGAATATGCCCTTGGTATCCCGGGCACTCTTTGATCCATTCATCATTTGGATCCGGAGAGGTGCAGCACGGGGAGGCGTTATGCCCCCGTAGCGTGCACCTGCTCTAGCGTGGTAAGGAGGAGCCCTCGCGTAAAACGCAAGCTCCATAGTGACCTGACGTACAGAGGAGGTGCCCTTACCATTCAAACGCTCACCTGATCCAAATCCTGGTTCGCCAGGACGCTGAATTGAAAGATTCAGAATTGTGTTTTGGAGGCCTCAGACGGGACGCTGTTCTGAGACATCCGTGCTGTTATTTACATTTTAACGTTTTGCTTTGGGACAAGTGCTAAGTCACCCCCACCTTTTGATTTTATTTATTTGTTTTTTGTTTTTCACTGGTCTGGCAAGGGGACGCCCATGCCAGATTCGGTAGGGCTTCAAAGGTTGATTCACTTCCCTTCTGAATAAGTCCCAAGGAGTATTCGGCTCGGGGCTGGATTCGTTCCGCCGAGGCCTCTTGGTTAATCGGCTCGGGGCTGGATTCATTCCGCCGAGGCCTCTCGGTTAATCGGCTCGGGTCTGCTCTAGTACCGCCGAGGCCGATGCCTATTTCCGGCTCGGGTCTGCTCTTGTACCGCCGAGACCGATGTTTTCTTACGGCTCGGGGCTGGATTACGTTCCGCCGAAGCCACTGGATTACATTCCGCCGAAGCCACAGGATTACACAGCCCTGGTGATGTAACATTCCCCCAGGCCAAGTCTTTCTTTCAGCTCGGGGTCGGGTCACGTCCCACCGAGTCAGCTTCTTTGGACTGAGGATGTAACATTCCCCCAGGGCCAAGTCTTTCTTTCTGCTCGGGGTCGGGTCACGTCCCACCGAGTCAGCTTCTTTGGACTGGGGATGTAACATTCCCCCAGGGCCAAGTCTTTCTTTCTGCTCGGGGTCGGGTCACGTCCCACCGAGTCAGCTTCTTTGGACTGGGGATGTGACATTCCCCCAGAGCCAAATGTTCTTCTCAGCCCGGGGCAGGCTACGTCCCACCGGGTCGATCGTCATCAGCATAAGGGCAAAGCATTTTCTCCACTGGTAGATATCGGGATCCTCGTTGACTGAGCACATGAAAGTGGCAGGAAGGACCAGAATTGCAGCCAAAGCATCTTTCTTTACTGTTCCTGGAGTGACCACTGACGGATTCATCGGCACACCATCTTTTTTTTATATAGTTCCCGGCATCAACTCGCAAACTCGTTGTTACCGAGAACTAGGGGATAGGTGTTGATGGGGTTTTTAGGCACTATATAATTTAAAGCAGCACAGTAGGGACAAAAGGGTAATTCCCTTCTTGATCAAAGTCATTAAAAGCCGACCCGGTCACATGAGTATTATAAACAGTAAGAGACCGAGCACTTTCGTCAGTGACCGACCACTTTGGGTCAGCGACCGGGCATTAATAAGATCGGCAGAAGCATTCCTAGCTCGAAGAACCATCATGACCGACCTCATGAAGACCGACCACCCGGCGAGACGTGCTCCAGAAGATAAGAAATCTTATTCCGACAGGATAAGATGTTTAATTATCCTACTTCCATGGGGTAAAATTAACAAGTCAACATCCTAATAGGATAAAGAGAGTAAAGATAGTCTTGGTTAGGAATTCTTATGAGAAAGGAAGAATTGGATCAACTAGGAGTCCTTTTAAGAAGAGAAAACCATCTACAGGAGGAAATCCTTGTATTAAAAGGAATCTGATTACTTCTCCATTATAAATAGGAAGGCAGAGCATGTGTAAAAGGCATCAGAATCATTATTGTAAAACTTGTAAACTCAAGAGATATCAGAGAAGTATATCTCAGCAATAAAAGTATCATTCAGTTTGTGTCCGTGGACGTAGGTCGGATCCAAATCCACCGAACCACGTTAAATCTCCTTGTCGATTGGCGTGTTTTCTGTCTTTTGCTAAGTTTGCTTTTGGTTTCCCCCATAACCAAACAAATTCACAGTTGAAGGAGGATTACCTCGGGGGTGATATTCCCATATTACCCTGAGACCAAAATCCACCGTCAACAATATATATACACACACTCACTCAATCGTTAAAGTAGATATTGAGTTCGATTCCTTACGATAAGATTAGTAAAAAAAAGAACTCACATAATTATAAGTTTTCGAGTCTGATTCTCACATTCTTTTAGCCTTGTTCTCATTATCTTCGAGCCTTATTCCATCTCCTCGAGAACCTAGTCAATGATGATTTTACAAGCCACATCTAATCTCTCTCTAAAAAAAAAAAAAAGAACACAAACAAACTCAATTTATCGTTTTTGAACTAGGAAAAAAAAAAGTTAAGGACAATTCACTTCCAATCTTTAGTGGGTGACAATTTAAGTTAATAGGTAATCTTTAAATCAATTGGGTCAAATTTCGACCTCATTTATTAATCGAATTAGAATATTAAGGTTTTGATTCGACCCACTTAATAACGAGTATTTAATACTATTCGTTTAAATAAAAATTATAAACAAATCAATTTGAATTTGGACATGGCCCAATTCTTTAAAATTCGAATATGGAGGCTGCCGGTTGTATCGGATACAAAAACCTGGAGGCAGTCCGCTTACCAGGATTGTGCAGGTTATAATTGCATCCTTTAGGAATCGAATGTTGAAGTGCCCGCTGATAAGTCTCTTCTTTTTATGAGGAATGCAATATCCAAGGAAGCCGCAGTTATATATTAAAGTTCCTGCTGATTTAAGTCTCTCTCTTTTATATATAATTTTATTATACAGTACGGTTCTGAACCAGAACCACCAATTTTATTATTTATTATTATTTTTTTTAATTTTGTCTATAGGCTTAATTCTCTCATTAATAATTTCCTTCTATTATCTCAATTTCTATTTACAATTCATCTCTCAATTTCTTCTCAAATTCTCAATTACTCTCTATTATTATTTTTAATTCATAAATACTATCTAAAATTTTCATTATTAGTTTATTTATTATAAATTACGAAATGTCAAGTGCAAGTCATAATCCATCAATAGATGAGCATGAAGATTTATTAAGCTCAATCCCTTTTAATTTAAATTTTTTTTTCCCAATTAAAACTAATATAAATAATTTTTTTTTTAATTTTAATAAGTAATTTTGTTGTTCCGATTCCGATTCCGATTCGGAATCGCAAAAATAAAATTCGGAACTGGAACTAGAACCACACTTTTACAGTTCGGTTGCAGTTCCCGCTGATTTAAGTCTCTCTCTCTTATATATATATATATATATATATATTATTATTATTATTATTATTATTATTATAAAGAAGAGAATCTGATTTTATTCTAGAATGTTGTCTACTAAAAGAAAATAATAATATGAATCCTAAACGAATAAACGAATCCATGAACTTAAATTCGTATTCGATTCGTTTAATAAATGAATCGAATCGAATTAACTCATTTATTAAACAAATCCATTTTTTCAAATCCGTATTCGTATTAATATCATCCTAAACGAATCCTATTTGATTCCTATGAAAACTACCAAATAAAATCTGTTATAGTGGGTTGAGTAGAATTTCATCCATGTTATATTTGTTTGATTCCTATTAATCAAACAATCTTAATAGGCTAGTAAAAGAAAATAATAAAACGAATCCTAGACGAATAAACGAATCCATGAGCTTAAATCTGTATTCGATTCGTTTAATAAACGAATTGATTTAATCTTTAATTTATTTGGAGGTTTTCATTTTCTATTTTATAGAGATTCTATAATGAAAGGATTCTTTATCAGCCATTAAATTATAATGAAATGATCTAAGTCGCCAATTAAACCACATAAAATTTGGATATATTATCTCTCGTAATTTTAACCATCCATTATATTCTCTTTCCCCCACATCATTATGCTTTATAATAAATAAATAAATAAATATATATATATATATATATATAATATATATATATATATGGAACCACAAAAATATAATTCGGAACTGAAACTAGAACCACATTTTTACAGTTCGGTTGCAGTTCCAGAACCGCGGCCATGGCTACTCAACCCACGTACTTACAAGCGCATGATACTCTCGCCACCCTATGCGGCACACAGAACCACTCTACCTATAGCCCAGTATTCGCCTGTTAAGGATTCCCCTAGAGTAGCCAACCCGCTTGGTTGTCCATTGAGTTTACGGGCACGACATATATATGGGTCGGGCCAAACTTAGATTTTAAATATGTGTGTCATAAATGCACAACATAATTTGAGACATGGATAATTTAATCGGAAATCTGTAGCAAATCGCTCTTAAGTGACAGATGGATTGTGACAGATGGGTTATATGTATGCAATGACATCGACCTGCGTAGTTTATCAAGATTATGCGTGGTCGTCGTAATTTAAGAGTGGGTGAATTATTGACACGAAATTTGATTCTTTGACGGATAAACGTAAACTTAAAGAGCCTCACAATAGTAAGTATACTCGTTGAGCACTTGGTAACACGTTATGAATAATATGGATTATTCATAATACTTTATCGGATTAAATAAGTTAATTCGATAAGTTTAATAGTTAAACAAAAAGATACATGCATAAGGACCTTTCGGTCATTTCCTAATTAATGTGTATTTCT
Source organism: Zanthoxylum bungeanum (assembly GCA_019454045.1). Classification (NCBI taxonomy): domain Eukaryota; kingdom Viridiplantae; phylum Streptophyta; class Magnoliopsida; order Sapindales; family Rutaceae; genus Zanthoxylum; species Zanthoxylum bungeanum. Next base: position 17,415 of record SKCR01035896.1, read on the forward strand.
ATTTAATATATGATTTTATCAAATACACATTAATTAATTGTCAAATAAGATATTTGACATATATCATAAATATATGTATTTTGATTATTTAAAGTAAATATGATACATATATTTAGATATTTGTATTTAAATAATTAAATTAATTATTTAATTGTTAAATAATTAAAGTAATTGAAATACAAATATCTAAAGTGATATTTATGTTTGGAAATGATTAAAGTGTTGTATGGGCCAAATTTGGTCCAGATGCAATTACGTCCTTTTACTTCAGGCCTAATATTGAACGCACCCCATACTCTCCAACATAAGACCCAGGCCCAGAGAAATACCATGTGCCTAAACCATAATCGGGGCTCACCCCACGCTAGTCCATATAACGCTCGGGCTCATAAACACCATTCATAACCCATCTGTTCTAGCCTACAACGGGCAAAACGCAGTAATTGCACCTCATGAAGTCGACCGTTATCATGATCCAACGGACGAACAATCAAAGAGCAATAAATGTATACGTTACTGGAGCATGTGTATATAGGAAGCAGAGCCCCACAGTGAGGGGGATATTCAAGCTCTCATACTCATAGCCTAAGAGTACTCTCTTTCCATAGCACCCAGCACCTCCCACATACCGCCCTCACGACATGATACGGGAACCAAGGTAATATCTACCATTGTTCTCCATCCTACGGTGTTTATAGCTCATCTCCACTGACTTGGGCGTCGGAGTGCCTACGGCATCCACCACACCCGTGGGTAGACCTTCTCTGTTCACCCTACTTCCTTTGTTTTGCAGGATCGCCAGTGCCCCCTCACGAAATCTCGATTGTAGGCCTCGGGTGAAAACCAGTGTCTACAGCTGTAAATGTTTGACTTTTTTACATTTAAGAAAAAAAAAGGTGTTAAAATGGTATTTTGCTTCCTTCTTGATTAAAAATAAAATATCTTTTTCCTTTTATTATCCCAAATTTCGCCCAAGCTTGGATATATAAGGGAAATATTTTTTTTCCTTTTCTTGGTTAATTAAAACCTAGCCATCTTCAACTTTAGAAAAACACGAAAGAGAGTAGAGAGAAAAGAATCAAAGAAAGAGGAAAAACTTGAAGAAAGTTTAGAGATAAAGGTAATATTTAATATTCTTCAGCCTAGAAAAATTAATTTGTTCTAGCATGTTACAAATGTAATGTTGTAGAGATTCTTTTTCACTCTAAAATTTGAAGGCTAGATGTATATTTGAAGATAGATCAAGTAATATTAGTGTAATATTAGTTCAATTTTATCATATGATGACTTGTTGCCATTTTAGAGTGTTATGACTACTCTTAGAATACCTATAATTATTTTTGAGTTCTTCATTGGTGGTGGCTTTGATTGGTGTAAATATTAATATGATTAATGTTAAGAAATTTGGATATAAAGCATGAAAAATAAATATTTTTTCATCCATATCAGATCTGAAAATTTGGTGATGAAAAATATGTTATTTAAATATATTGGGCATTGGAATAATTACCGGAAATTATTTCAAAGTGAAAATATACGAAAATGATGAAAAATGGCGTTACTGGGTGAGTTTCGGGGTTACTGGGTAACGACTGCCTAAACAGTGAATTGGTCGCTATTTGGGAAGCCCATGAACTGTCCAAGTACTACTGGGGCTGACCTGGGCAGCCCTATGTGTATTGGTTGGTCAGTTCGGTCAAAAACGTGATTTATGCTATTTTGCGAAAAAAAAAAAATCGTAAAAGTTTCGCAATGTTTTCTAAATTAATTATGTCATTATTTAACATCAAATAATATGTTTAGGTGAAATATGAATGAATTATTCATATTGGATTTTGGATAATTTATTCGATAAATTTAAAAATTTTAAAATTACCATTTCATCCAAACTGCGCTCTTCCCCTATGCTTGACCCCATCAGAATGCAATATCCAAGGAAGCCGCAAATTTGAGTCAACAGAAAAATTCAAGTAAGTGTATTGCATTCCATCCCCATGAACTTCTGATATGAGGTTTTTTTTTTCCCACTAATCAGTAGGAAGTATCTAGTATTGGAATGTTATTTATAAATTCTATTATTTGTATCAAACTACCATCAAATGTGTGAGTTTCATTTTTATTGGCATGTGTCCGTGACAAAACAAGTTCAATTAAGTTGTAATCTTTCATGAAGATCTTGGAGCAATTGGACTGGTTTCTGGCTGCTGTGCATCAGACATGTGTTCGTGGTGCGTTTGTTGCAGTGTTCGGACGATTGGCGTTGGTGCTGAGTTCGTTATTTGGTTTGAACCTTTGACGTTAGTGTCACGTTCTCTATTGGGTTCGAACGGGATCATTCCAGAGAGCATCCGTTCGTATTGCATTCAAGTGGCGTTCGAACGAATCCTTTTCAGTAGCCTCGCGTTCGAGTGGCGTTCGAACGCCAGTCGCATCTGTGCGCGTTTTTCCCTTGTGAAACCCTAATTTTACACCCTACCTATAAACTAAAAACTTAGCCGTCACTCCAAAATGACCCCAAGATTTGAAACATATTTCCCTTAAGCTAAAACCTCTCAAAGCTTTCAACTCTCTTTGATTCCACCATTGAAGACTTCTTATCTCCATGTCTTCTTCATTGATGGTGTGAATGTTTCTTTGATAAACATTCAACACAACCTAACCCAAAATCCCTAATCCTTTAGAGTTCTTTAGGAGGAGTTTTGGTAGTCGGAGTTCTTGTGTCATTGGTAATACAATCTACTCAGAGACTTCAGAGGTTCTGAAGAAAACCGTGGGTCGCGGGCTTGAGGAGTTGCCTTGAGTTCTTGCAGTATTGAGGTACTTGAGTCGGTGGAGTTGCCATCATAGGTCTTGACCATCGCTGTAAGTTTTTCTCTATATAGTGGATTCGGGTGGAAGCCTATACCCGGAGTGGTTTTTTTTACTCGGAAGAGTTTTCCACTTCGTCACCAAAATCATTGTGTTGATTTTGTGTGGTTTGATTTATTTTGCTGTTTTAATTCCTGCTAGTGTTTTAATATTTTGCAGCATAATTTTATTTAATTGTTATTGTGATTGCCTGATAATTTATCCATAGTAGCAGTAACAGGACTTGTCCTACTTATTGTTTATAATTCCGCATAGGGTCAGAAACTTAGGATAACCCCGAATTTTCATTTGGTATCAGAGCCTGAACTCTATCATTGACCCGTTAGCTATGGAACGTAGTCAACCCTTAAATTATCCGCCATTTTTTGATGGCACGGAATATTTACATTGGAAGGTTCGCATGAAAGCGTTCCTTAAGTCTTTAGATGAGAGGGTCTGGATGACTGTTGAACACGGGTGTAAACCTCCCGTTGTTATTGTTGATGGGGTATCTTCCCTTAAAGATAAATTGACCTGGACCAATGACGAATTTGATGCTAGTAATAGGAACAACAAGGCTGTTAATGCCATACATGGTGCTGTGTGTTCTGCTTGTTGGATAATATGACCCATAGCGTCACTATTTGCACAGATCATTGTGTTGTTGTAGCAAATTAACTATGTAATAAGGAAATTGCACTCTCATCATTTGTGATTAGATCACCATAGATATATAAATGAAGAGAGGTCCATATGATTAGTTCCTGGATTGAGATGATATGAGACAGTATCAGTCCACGAAGGATTAATCATTAAATATCCCTAGCCGTAGTATTATCGAGACTGGACATCGATAATGCGGGATAGGCTAGTATTGCACTTGTGCGCGTTGTGAGGGCATAACGGCATAGTTCTCATATATATAAGTGTTGGAGACTTATGCAAGTGCGATAGGAGGTCATGTTTCACCGATGGTACGGGAAACAGCTTCGCTCTGGATAGACCCTTCGGAATCCCATTGGTATTATGACTAGGTGTCTATGGGAGGCCGAAATCAAGGTAGGTGTGTATAGTCTTAACCTGAGACTTGCATCGCTAATACTTACGATAATCGATAAACTTTGGTCTTGGTGGTAGGGGGCTTTGACCAAGTTCTGTGTACACCACTTCTGGGTTTATCAGAGAGTCGTAGAGTATTGGGTGTGATGTCGAGACGGAAGTATCACTCCAGTCATAGTGGAGATGATGTCACGCAGGATACGGTATTAGTGCTCTTAAGTGATGCGCATCCAATCGTGATATTATGACCAGGTCATGAATATCCGATTATAGAGACTAGTTACCAGACATCCGATATGTGTTTCGGACGGGGCAGACACTTATCCAGCCCCAGCCCTAGCACGTGACTATCCGATACTGGGCCGATACGCACAATACATTGGTATACTACGCTTGATATAGATCTTAAATATTCTTAAAAGGATATGTCCGGAGAATTGGGATGACTTGGTGCTTTGCTAGAAGTTGACCTTGTCTCGTAAATCGGTAGAACGTAGTACTTGGTACGTACGTGATTCGGATACTCCGACGACCGTATTTATAGCCAACTTATCCGGAGATCTCATGGGTCGCTTCCCGATAATCCACCGATGACGCACAACTCGCACTCTTGAATAATCTGGGATTATATAGAAGAGAGAGAAAATTAATCTAGGATTAATTACGGAGATATTTTATCTAGGATAAAATATCGTCTAGAGAGAGATAACGATTAATTTGGAATTAATCGGTAAATTAATATATTCGATATATTAAACGAAATTAGATTTCGACGCGGAATTAAAATTAGATTTTAATTCGGGCGAACGAATTAATTTAGAATTAATTCGTTAGCGACGTGAATAGTGAATTCGCTAGGCGTAATCACTTAATTACGACGCGACGGAAAAATCGTTAATTTGGAATTAGCGAACCCGAGCCCGAGTGTGATTGCGAGCGCATTCGTATTTCGAATTCGAGTGCGGCGACGCAAGTCACATCAAGCGTCAAATCTAACGTCAAGTCATTCATCACATCAAGCGTCAAATCAAGCGTCACTTTGAGTGATGTGACATTTGATTGATTGATATGAGTGATTGATTTATTGATGACTTACATCACATCACTTTATTAAAGTGACATGTGAATAGTGATGTGAGTTGTTGTGTATAGTGTTTTGGAGAAAACTTTTTGCTTTTGATTTTGATTAATCATTTAAGTAATTGGTTTTGTATTTTTTTATTTGAAAAATATATAAACCTTTTTGAAAAGGTTTGACCATTCCATTCCATTTACATAATCTCTTCTCCTCACCATTCTCTCTTCTCCTCACGCCAAACACAAGGCAGTGGACTGTTTTTGAACCAGTAATGGCGTGAACAAATGGGGAGCAAAGGTGGATTTTTATGGTAAAAATTCATGTGCTAGCACATACGAGTCTTGCGAAGGTGGTAGGGAGGTTCGCCCATGAGCCGGGATCCGTTAGACGTGGCTTGGAGCTCCGTTTTCTCAGCTCAAAACTGAAATTTCAGATTGTGGACTGCTGCAGTAGGCGCACCAAGGCAGTGAGCTTTTGGCTTCGAATCGTCTCCAAATCGACATAACCGATCGATGTGAGTATTCCGCTACCTCCGTTGATGTATTCACTCATAATTTCATGCATTGATTTGATCTTGGGACCTAATAAAACTCAACAATGGCATCTAGAGCTAAGGTTGCAAGCATGAAATTTTAGGGATTTAAAATTTGGGTAAATATGATTTGAGCATGATTTGAATAAATTGTTTGTTTGAGTATGCTTATAACATGTTTAATTGCATATTGGTTGGATCAATTTATTGAAAATTCATTTGGAATAATTTTCCCCAATTTATTCACCTTGGCCGAATGTATGTGAGGATTTTGGATTCTTGGAATTTTGATTTTTTGATTCATTTGATGAGTTAGAATCGATTAGGTTGATGTTAATTTGAATCGAATTGGATTGGATTTCGAATTGGACAAAAACCCCAAAATCTTTAGTTTGGCCGAATGGTGTATATGCCCTAATGTCTTGGATTTTTGATTTTGTGACATTGGATGTGTGTGAAATCATTTAGGATGGTGATTTGAAGTCGATTGTAGGTTCGATTGGATCGAAACCGAATCGGACATAAAATCCCTCTTTGGCCGAGACCTTTAAGCATGTAAATGGGTTTGATTTTTCATTTGTGTGTTTGACATATGATAATGAAATGAGCATGATTAATTGGACTAATTTGGTGTTTTAGAAATGTTGATTTAGGTCATTGATCATGTAATGCACTTTAGGTAATTAAGTTGCGGAATTGGATTCATGTAATTTAGTTATTTAGGCATTAAATTGGATTTGGGCTTCTAATGTTGTAATTGGGCCTATTGGGCTTGATTTATCAAGTTTGGTTTAGGCCAAATGGATTGGATCCAATTGGGCCTAAAACGTTAACCATAAAGCCCAAATGCGACTTAATGAACCTTTAAAGTTCAATGGGCCTAATGGGCCAAGATTGATTTATGGGTTATGGGGTAAATCCCGGATTGGACTTTGGTTATCGGTTTGACCCGAGTTGACCAAAAGTCCACGCCTTAAGAAATCAATCAAAAGCCCATTGGACTTTAATTGAATTGACGTTGGACGTTAATCGGTCTTTGAGACGCGTTACGATTAGATTTGGAATTTAAATCGTAAAAGGTTTATTAAATAAAGTGTAATGTTCAATTTGGAATTGAATAGTGAATTAGTATTAAATACATGTTAAATTAGATTTAATGATGTAGTTTAATTTAATTCATGAATTCGTACTTTAAGTACTTATTCGCAAAAACGAGTTTGACTCGAACAAAATCAAATCGTTGTTTGAACATTGGATGATCACTTAATTATCAGATTAATTAATTTGATTAGATTGATTGATAGCATGCTTATATGTGTGAATACTTGGTTGTGTTGAATGAATAATGTATATCGGATGGATATTAGATGGGTGGGCAATTTTAGAAATTGTTGTAATAAATTCGATTTATTAAATTGGACCTGCGTGTCCAGCCTTATCACCTTTATTCTCTTGTATTCTCTTCTCACCTATTCCCCTCTATGTATATGAGGTTTCTTTAGAAGTGTAGTGTAACGGGTAGAAGTAGTACAAGTGTTAGCTTGAGTGAGAAAGGGAGAGATTTGATCTAGGATCAATGTGTAAAGTATTCATCCGCATATCATTATTATTTTATTTCATACTCGCTTTATTATGTGTTTAGAATGCATGTTTAAGGGTGTATGATGATGAGACCTAACAAAGATAATTAAATTGGTAGCCAATTTGCACGCGAAAAACCCTCGTTTTATATTAAGCGATTATCCTTCCATTGAATGATTCTTGTTCAAGATCTGATTGGCATTGGTTTGTTGGCCAAAGTTAAGACCTTGTCAATTGGATGTATTTGAATCATGAGAGTTTTGTTCCACATCGGTGTCTAGTCCAAGTTGTGATTTGTTGGCCAAAGTCAAGATCACTTCTTGTCCAAAGACATTGATTACGAAACTTTCCTTGTTAATGGGTCCCGCTTAACTGGAATCATTAGGTTTGTTGTGCCAAAGCCAAGGCCTAGATGATTCGGAGGATAAGGTTAGAAAATGTATTAGATACATTGGCATAAGTAATATGTTTAGGACTTGGATGTCCACCTAACCGGATCTAGGAATTGGATTGGATCCAATTGATCTGTGAGATCTACCTGGTTAAGTAGCATACAACTTGTTGGCCAAAGTCAAGGTTGTATGTTATTTGACAGGGTCCTAGCCCACTAGGAAACACGGTTTCCCGAGTACTCCACAGAGGGTTAGAGGCTCGACGAAAAATAGTGGGAGGCAAGTATTGAATTTGCAACATTCGTTCAATTACCTCGCTAAACACGCTCATTTATATTTTTCTCGTCACATTAATCAAAAGTATTAGTTGGACTAATATTTTACGTTGTTTTAAAAATATATATAGTTGGACTATATACAAACTCATTCATATATAGTTGATTTTATAATTAGATTATAGTAATCAATATAATTGAATTAAAATGATAGTTGATTTTATAATTGGATTATAGTAATCATATTAAAATTATAGTTGATTAAATAATTGGGTTATTGTAATCATTATAATAAATAGTACCTTATTAAATTGATTAAATAGTTGGACTATTGAAATCAAGAAAGAATTGGAAAGTTGAATATTTAAAAATATAATCCTTGGATTAAATGTTTTAAATGATTTAATTTTCAATTGGGAATTAATAATAGGTTAATTTATTTGATAAAATAACTTATTATAACTGAGCCCATAATTAAGCAAAGGTTGAGCATAAAATCTTTGGAAGATTTATGTGATGATAACTTTAGTGCTTAATTAATATACTTATAATAAATCTATCTTTAGATTTAAAAGTATTAGTTGTAATTAATAATTCTTGGAGAATTAATTGACTATTCTAGTGGAGAAGTCAAAATTTGCAATTGGGCATGTAGCACAAGGTGCACATCGTTTCGATATTCCGAAACCCAAGGCTTGGCCAAAGGTTTGTGAAATATTGAAAAGATAATTGACATATCCCAAAGTGACTACCATTGGATATGGAAGACACAAAGGAATTAAAGAAAGGGCGAGGCTCTAACTTTAAAAATATTTGTCAAAGTTATGTTCACTACTAGTATTGAAATTGGATTTTAAATACTTAGTGTGGTACAAAAACATATATGTATTGATGTTCAGAATCCGCTATGAGCTGGATACTGACTTCAAGCCGAGATTCTTTCTCTGCGAATTGGAAACGGGACGAAAGTCGCTGTTTCGACCGTAGATACCTAAGTTTAGGAACTACCCTTTGGGTATGTACTTAAATTAGGAACTGTTATAATGTAACTAGTTTGACTAGAGACATTATCTCTATATCAGCGTTTAATTCCGTTGCGGATAAAACCTTTATATTATAGAACACTAGTATTTTATTATATAAAGATGATAGTGAGATAAACACATTAGATGTGAATAACAGAATTTATATTTTGAATATAAATAAAATCTCAAACTATAAAATGACAAATAAATAGCTCAAATTGATTTGATCAATAGAGACTTATTTGTGGCATTGTTGTCTGGGACACAATTAAACAAGACTCGTATATCCACACTTTTGAAGAGTGGGTACTAGGACTGATTTGACTATTCAAATAAGGTCTATGAATCTAGTTTATTAGGTTAAATACCTAAAATACTATTTACTTGGTAATAGTAAAAGGGCCACCGATCTGTTAGCCCTATTCATGGTGAAGTTAGTGGGCCCATATCTAGCTAGGCTAGATGTGAACATGAATATTTCGTGACCTTAACGAATGTGGCATTACGTTATGGTTATGTGTTTCTTTGAAGAACACAGATCGGAAACTTTTGAAGTTTCGACACGAAGTAAATTAACAGATCGGCTATAGTATTATTCCGCCACGGTAGGCCGTAATGGAAAATACTTAACAGTAAGTTTCAAATGTACATGAAAGAGTACGGTATTCTTTCATATGAGGACTCCTTTCGAGACACGTCAGTTAGACGGTGTGTCCAACTAAAAACCGAATTTTGTTGGACATGATAAGGTTTATCACGAGTCGCTCTGAGCTACTATTTCCTTCAATGGGACATGTATTAACAGTGCAAAACTTATTTAGAATAAGGTTCCATATAAATCTGTTTGACAGATGTCATATAGGATATGAGCAGGAAAGAACATGGCTTCTCATTCCTGATAATTTGGGTATGCCAGGCATAACGTTTGGATGATACCGAACTATAAGACCCAAATTGGATAAGTGCCTATATAGGTTATCCTAAGGGAAACCTTAAGTATAGTACTTATAAATCTCACATGAGAACAATGTAATTGTTGCTCACCATGCGGTTTTTCCTGAGAGGAATACCGATATGCAGTGGTCAGTGGGAGGATAGTGATACTCGATGAAAATCGGAGTAACACTGTTCAACGCACGAAGTCCTTATTGGAACACAAATAGTTCATCTATGATGAATCTATACCATTAATCTTCAAATACACAAGAAACTAGTAGATCGGATAGAGTCAGAAAACAACCTTGGGTATGGGTTTCTGATCTCACCCCATAAAGATGTCAATCTTATGAAGGTGAACCATCCGACTACGTTTTGAGGAAGTGATACGAGGTATCGACTCCCCGTTATGGCAAAGTGCCATGAATCCGAAATGGATTTCATGTATAACAACTATTTTGGATACTAGTTGTTGTACCACAAGGCATTGTGCCTATTGGTACATTAAACGTCTTCAAGGAAGACATACATGGAAGGCAACATACCAACGTACAAAGCTGGGCTTTTGACGGAAAGGTATCGTTATCAACATTGTGTTAATAACGGTTCAACCTTTTACCTGTTGCCATGGTAAATCCATTTTGAAGATGCTTGGAGATAACTGTATATTTCATTTATGAAATGTGTCAGTTACAATCAAAAATCGCTTTCCTGAAAAGGAAACCTTTTGGAGAATGTTTATAACATTCTGACGATTTTGTATAACCGACGAACAAGGTTTGCAGGTTATTCGATCCATGTTTGGATTGAAACAAGCATAAGGTTCTTGGAACTGTCATTTTGAAATAATCATAATGGTTTTGATTTGACTCAAAACGAAATAATTCTTGTGTATATAAGGAGGTTAGTGGGAGAGAACGCACTGACAGTGAAATTCCCATAATGCAATTGGTGAAAGCTTGGCTTTCATAGATATTCTTTCAATAGAAATTCTCCGTAGAATTCTGGGGAGTAACAACCTTTATTCAAGGAATAAAGATCTACTGGGATAGATTTGGAGTTGTTAACACTCTCTGGGAAATTGTACATTTAAAATGTACTTGATAGGGTGTCTCATACGCTTCGAGCATATGGAGTCACGATCAGGTTAATCCAAGTGATAGTCACTGGATTAAAGATTAAGAACATCTATTAGTATCTGAGAGAACTAAAGATGTTGTCTTAAACTATGGAGAAGGAGAACTTGAAGTGACTGGGATCACCGCTGCAAGTTTCCAAACTATTAAATACTACGGTACTATAAAGTTTGAATAACGGGACAGTGAGCTGGAAATCTTCCATGCAAGATAACTGTTGCCGAATAAACAACAAATACGGATTATTGCTGCAGCTGAGGCAGCAAAGAAGCCATTTGGATCGAAAATAAATCTAATTAGATTAGATATAGTTCTGTTAGCAGCTGAGCTAGGCGTCAGCACAAGCTAAGGAATTAAAGGTCTCATCGACGATCCCATATATACTTCTATATCATCTGATTCGTTCGGATCATACATCGTGGCGATGTGATGATCGTGTAAATCGCGTCAGACGATAATCAAACAAATCCGCTGACGAAAACTTTTCCTCAGCAATTTGAGCGAACCTTACATAGTTCAAGTGTTGGAACACTTGAGTGACTCGCTACGTGCCAAGTGGGAGATTGTTGGATAATATGACCCATAGCGTCACTATTTGCACAGATCATTGTGTTGTTGTAGCAAATTAACTATGTTATAAGGAAATTGAACTCTCATCATTTGTGATTAGATCACCATAGATATATAAATGAAGAGAGGTCCCTATGATTAGTTCATGGATTGAGATGATATGAGACAGTATCAGTCCACGAAGGATTAATCATTAAATATCCCTAGCCGTAGTATTATCGAGATTGGACATCGATAATGCGGAATAGGCTAGTATTGCACTTGTGCGCGTTGTGAGGGCACAACGACATAGTTCTTATATATATAAGTGTTGGAGACTCATGCAAGTGCGATAGGAGGTCATGTTTCACCGATGGTACGGGAAACAGCTTCGCTCTGGATAGACCCTTCGGAATCCCATTGGTATTATGACTAGGTGTCTGTGGGAGGCCGAAATCAAGGTAGGTGTGTATAGTCTTAACCTGAGACTTGCATCGCTAATACTTACGATAATCGATAAACTTTGGTCTTGGTGGTAGGGGGCTTTGACCAAGTTCTGTGTCACACCACTTCTGGGTTTATCAGAGAGTCGTAGAGTATTGGGTGTGATGTCGAGACGGAAGTATCACTCCAGTCATAGTGGAGATGATGTCACGCAGGATACGGTATTAGTGCTCTTAAGTGATGCGCATCCAATCGTGATATTATGACCAGGTCATGAATATCCGATTATAGAGACTAGTTACCAGACATCCGATATGTGTTTCGGACGGGGCAGACACTTATCCAGCCCCAGCCCTAGCACGTGACTATCCGATACTGGGCCGATACGCACAATACATTGGTATACTACGCTTGATATAGATCTTAATATTCTTAAAATGATATGTCCGGAGAATTGGGATGACTTGGTGCTTTGCTAGGAGTTGACCTTGTCTCATAAATCGGTAGAACGTAGTACTTGGTACGTACGTGATTCGGGTACTACCGACGACCGTATTTATAGCCAACTTATCCGGAGATCTCATGGGTCGCTTCCCGATAATCCACCGATGACGCACAACTCGCACTCTTGAATAATCTGGGATTATATAGAAGAGAGAGAAAATTAATCTAGGATTAATTACGGAGATATTTTATCTAGGATAAAATATCGTCTAGAGAGAGATAACGATTAATTTGGAATTAATCGGTAAATTAATATATTCGATATATTAAACGAAATTAGATTTCGACGCGGATTAAAATTAGATTTTAATTCGGGCGAACGAATTAATTTAGAATTAATTCGTTAGCGACGTGAATAGTGAATTCGCTAGGCGTAATCACTTAATTACGACGCGACGGAAAAATCGTTAATTTGGAATTAGCGAACCCGAGCCCGAGTGTGATTGCGAGCCCATTCGTATTTCGAATTCGAGTGCGGCGACGCAAGTCACATCACGTCAAATCTAACGTCAAGTCTTCATCACATCAAGTGTCAAATCAAGCTTCACTTTGAGTGATGTGACATTTGATTGATTGATATGAGTGATTGATTGATTGATGGACTTACATCACATCACTTTATTAAAGTGACATGTGAATAGTGATGTGAGTTATTGTAATAGTGTTTGGAGGAAAACTTTTTGCTTTTGATTTTGATTAATCATTTAAGTAATTGGTTTTGTATTTTTTATTTGAAAAATATATAAACCTTTTTGGAAAGGTTTGACCATTCCATTCCATTTACCAAATCTCTTCTCTCTCACCATTCTCTCTTCTCTTCTCACGCCCAACACAAGGCAGTGGACTATTTTGAAACCAGTAAGGCGTGAACAAATGGGGAGCAAAAGGTGGATTTTTATGGTAAAAATTCATGTGCTAGTACACATACGAGTCTTGCGAAGGTGGTAGGGAGGTTCGCCCATGAGCCGGGATCCGTTAGACGTGGCTTGGAGCTCCGTTTTCTCAGCTCAAAACTGAAATTTCAGATTGTGGACTGCTACAGTAGGCGCACCAAGGCAGTGAGCTTTTGGCTTCGAATCGTCTCCAAATCGACATAACCGATCGATGTGAGTATTCCGCTACCTCCGTTGATGTATTCACTCATAATTTCATGCATTGATTTGATCTTGGGACCTAAAAAACTCAACACTGCTGAGTTTAGGAGAATCTCAATGTGTGAGATAGCCAAGGATGCTTGGGACATCCTGCAGACTGTGCTTGAGGGCACATTGTCTGTTAAAAATAATAGACTCCAGGATTTAGCTACTAGGTTTGAGGTCGCCAGAATGAAAGAAGATGAGACCTTTGATGAGTTTTATGCTGAGATTAACGATATTGTTAACTCTAGTTTTAACCTAGATGAGACTATTCCCACCAGTAGGATAGTTAGGAAAATCCTGAGATCCCTACATGATAAGTTCCTACCCAAAATCACCGCCATCGAGGAAAGTAATGACCTCGATCAGCTTAATTTAGATGAACTCGTAGGAAAGCTGTAGGTTTATGAGAAAAAGCTTCCCGGTTATAGAGAGCCAAAAATGTTTGCGATGAAAATCGCTAAGAAAGTTATGCATGATTCGTTTAGTGATGATGATACCATCACGAATCATGATTTGGCCTTGTTTGCAAAGAAGTTTAAGAAATTTCTTAAACTTAAGAAGAATGGCCATAGCAGTAACAGTGATAGGGAGATTATGCCTAGAGAGAGTAGGCATGGTAGGAAAGAGTCTAGAGAGGATATGGGTAGTAGATCCCGTGATATCCAATGCCATGAGTGTGAAGGCTATGGGCATATTCGACTATAGTGCCCTACATATCTCAGAGCTAAAGGCAAGAAAGCTATGGCTGTCTCTCCTAGTGATTCAGAAGGTGGTTATTCTTCTGATGAGTCTCTTAAAGGTAAGAAAAATTTTATTGCCTTTACTGTTAGTGTGACTGGTGAGAGAGAGATTGTGGTTAATGATGCTGATTCAGAAGTCTCTCTTGATGAGTCTGTAGATGAGGAAAGTCTTCAGGTAGCTTATGTTGAACTGTTTAATGAGAGTTTAGCTATTAAGAAGACTAACGTAGAGGTCAATAAAAGGCTGAAAGCTGTTGAACTAGAAAAGAATGAAGCTCAAGCCAAATTTGAGCAAAGCCTTTTGATGGTTGATGACCTGGAGGAGAGGAATAGGGGTCAAATTGATAAGGTTCTAGTTTTAGAGACTGAACTTGAAGATACTAGAACCCAGTTGTCTGTATTTTCTAGTGAGAATAAAAATATGGACCGTATGTTAGGAATTATTTCTGAGCCTAACTGTGATAAGGCTTCTTCTTCCAAAGCTGTGCCTGTAACAGCTAAACGTGACTTAGGTAAGAAACCTGTTGAGTGTAGTCATGTTATTCCTTCATTTATTCCTTATCTTGTGAGCCAACCTCGATCTAGAGGTGTTGTGAGTAAACCTCGCTCTCGTTCGAGGTTTTTGCCTGTTTGCCATCACTGTGGCAAGGCATGACACATTAGGCCTAAGTGTTTCATGTTGCACAAGCAAAAGAGAAGGCTTAAGAGTGTGTCTCATCGATTTGATTAGTCAAATCTAATGTCTCAAGTTTCTGCACTAACCAAACAAGCTCAATTCTTGAGTGAGAAACTTGCTTTGTTGTCTGGGAACTCTCATGTGGAAGAGGCTCCTAGAAAGGTTTGGGTGAGGAAGCAAGATGAATTCTCATCTTCTTCTGCGTGTCCTGATGGACATGATGAGAGTGCACTTCGGTGTAACTCTGCTTAAATGATGCACTTTTATTTTCCCATTGCATGTGTGTGTGCGTGTGTTTTATATTTTTGCACGTTTTATTTTTTTCATAGCATGTGAGTGTGTGTGTGTCTGTTTTTGTTATATGTCCCTTAGTATATAGGATGGAAACCCGGACATAAATTTCATAGCCGATTCCGAATGGATGGTAGTTTGATCTGCACTCGAGATACAACTCCACGTACCATTGGATGTTTTGCAAGCCTGTTTGTATATTTATTTCTATTTGTTAAAATCTGAAATATACAAAAAAAAAATGAAAAATGAAAAAGATAAAAAAAAAAAAAAAAATTTGGCTTGTTAGAGCATGAATAACATATGCATGTGATCCTGGTATGTAGGATATTTGATTATGCATGTATGATATGCTGTTATTTTCTTGGTTGCTCTATATACTTGAGTGTGTGTGATTAAAACCTTTGGCATATCTTATGCTTGTACTTTCACATACACATTTTTATTTTGTCAATGCTTGGTCGCATGTATAAGTTTTTGGAATAGCAATCTAATTTCTATCATATCTTGTTTGCTCAATAGTGTGACCTTTGACTAGATGACCTTGTTATCCCCTTTTTAAAAATAAAAAAAAAAAAAAATGAGACTCAAGTGCAAAAGAGCCAATGTGGCCAAATTCAAAAGATAAGGGCAAAAAACCCTTCACTCGAAAGAGTTTTTAAATATGAGCTCATGTTATTTATGGGGTAAACAATATAGCATGCAACCAATGTTGCTTATTTTCAGGTACTAGTGGTACTGGGTTTGAACACATATTTTGTGGACTTTGTTTGTTAGAGTTTGATTTCTTTGGCTGTGTCCAGCTCATAAAATAAGGTCTTAAGCCTTGATTTGTTGTGCACTTTATTTTTCACGCAAGTGCCTGCTATGCTTTGGTGTTTATGTCATATGCATAAGTGTTGTATTTATCTACTTTTACAATGATGCATATTGTTTCATGTCATAAACAGCTGAATACTGACTGGATATCATTGTATTTGCTTGAAATGTTGTTTCAGTCAGTTTCGACAGGATCTTTTGTTTATCTCATTGTGTGCGTGTATATGCTTCATATCATTGCATATCATTTATTTTGCATATTATTGAGTGTTTTCTTCTCATTTGCTTATTTATTTACTAACTGAATTAGCCTGTTAGTGAGGGGGAGTTAGTCCTGTTTGTTTATGCTCTTGCATGTGTTTGTCTCCTTTTTGTTTTTCCTGTTACCTTCTTCCTTTGTCATTTCGTGACAAAAAGAGGGAGAATAGATTAAGGGGGAGTAGTAGCATATGATATCATGTTGATATCTCCGTTTTTAGGAGAGTTTATATTAAGGGGGAGAAGGATATCTACTTGTACATGCATGAGATTTATATATACCTGTTTAATGTTATACTTGATAATCTCAATGCTTTTCACGGTATATTGTTGTTTGTGGATGTTTCAGGTAAACAGGTTTTCTTCTGCTGAGATGTCTATTTTGAAGACTACTTGGTTAGGTATTAGATCGAGTCCTATTGTAATAAGTCTCTGTTTTGATGGTTGACAGTTGGCTTTCTTATTTTTGGATCTATTACTGTAGTCTTTGTATTAGGTATTGTTTTGTCACGGAATGCCAAAGGGGGAGATTATGAGTTCCATTTTTATTGGCATGTGTCCGTGACAAAACAAGTTCAATTGAGTTGTAATCTTTCATGAAGATCTTGGAGCAATTGGACTGGTTTCTGGCTGCTGTGCATCAGACATGTGTTCGTGGTGCGTTTGTTGCAGTGTTCGAACGATTGACGTTGGTTCGAACCTTTGACGTTAGTGTCACGTTCTCTATTGGGTTCGAACGGGATCATTCCAGAGAGCATCCGTTCGTATTGCATTCGAGTGGCGTTCGAACGAACCCTTCCAGTAGCCTCGCGTTCGAGTGGCGTTCGAGTGCCAGTCGCATCTGTGCGCGTTTTTCCCTTGAGAAACCCTAATTTTAGGGGTGAACATAATTCGGGTCAAACCGCGAACCGCACCGAACCGCACCGCACCGAACCGAACCGCGCGGTTTGAAAAAATATTAAAAATGATTTTGAACCGCACCGAATCGAACCGCAAATTTCGGGTCGGTGTGCGGTTTTGACCCATGTCAAACCGCGAACCGCCAAAACCGCAACTTTTGACTCAAACCGCGACCCCCCCAACCGCCTAAACCGCCGACCCGCGTTCAAATTAAATATTATTTTAGATTTTTATTCTTCTTTAACTATGAAAATTAAGATATTTAATGATCATATAACAATATGTAATGAATAAATGAAAATTATGTAATTTTTTCTTCAATTATAATGTGAAAACACACAAAATTTTCTTAAAAAATTATAATCCAACCGCCGACCGAACCGCCCAAACCGCTAAACCGCCAACCCGAACCGCCGCGGTTTTCCTTATCAAATTTGCGGTTTCATTTTCTAATTTCCCAAACCGCCAACCCGCGCGGTTTGAAGTAAAAAACGAAAAAACCGCCCCGAACCGCACCGCGAACACCCCTACCTAATTTTACACCCTACCTATAAATTAAACACTTAGCTGTCACTCCAAAATGACCTCAAGAGTTGAAACATATTTCCCTTGAGCTAAAACCTCTCAAAGCTTTCAACTCTCTTTGATTCCACTATTGAAGACTTCTTATCTCATTGTCTTCTTCATTGATGGTGTGAATGTTTCTTTGATAAACCTCAACACAACCTAACCCAAAATCCCTAATCCTTTAGAGTTCTTTAGGAGGAGTTTTGGTAGTCGGAGTTCCGGCGTCATTGGTGATACAATCTACTCAGAGACTTCAGAGGTTCTGAAGAAAACCGTGGGTCGCGGGGCTTGAGGAGTTGCCTTGAGTTCTTGCAGTATTGAGGTACTTGAGTCGGTGGAGATGCCACCATAGGTCTTGACCATCGTTGTAAGTTTTTCTCTATATAGTGGATTCGGGTGGTAGCCTATACCCGGAGTGATTTTTTTTACTCGGAAGAGTTTTCCATTTCGTCACCAAAATCATTGTGTTGAATTTTGTGTGGTTTGATTTATTTTGCTGCTTTAATTCCTGCTAGTGTTTTAATATTTTGCAGCATAATTTTATTTAATTGTTATTGTGGTTGTCTGTTAATTTATCCATAGTAGCAGTAACAGGACTTGTCCTGCTTATTGTTTATAATTCCGTATAGGGTCAGAAACTTAGGATAACCCCGAATTTTCAAAATGGTTTAACGTTTATTGGTTGTCTTAATTTATTTCTATATTGTTCTGGCACTAAGCTTTCTTGTATAACGCATTTATTAGCTCCTGTGTCTATCATTGCTTAAACTAATCTCACATTCGAATAGCATTTTAGATGTACAGTAGTTCAAAGTAATCACTGGTCAGTAATCTCATGCAATGTTTGCAAGAGGGTTGAAGATGGTCTCTGCTATCTCATGCAATGTTTATGTACCGAATTAGCATATAAGCTCTCATAATCTGCCACCGTAAAACAGTTAACACAGTCACTGATCTGCTTTAAGAGGACCAAAGTGGCCAGTTGATCTCGAACCTCTTCCTGGACATTAGTACGCAGTTTTGTTGTTTCAAATGGTCTTAAGCTTTTCATTAGTTTGCAAAATTTGTTTTGCTGATCAGTCTTGTCAACAAAATTGATAAATTACAGGTTCTTTGACAAGGCTGCTGTGGAGACTCGGACTGATCGTGTCAAGCGTTTGGCAGACCCGTGGAGACTCTGCACAGTGACTCAAGTTGAAGAATTCAAGGCCATATTCAGATTGCTGCCAGTATAGGCATCTGGAATCGTTTTCGCAACTTTATATAGTCAAATGAACACCATGTTTGTTTTACAAGGCAACACACTGGACCAACACATGGGACCTAAATTCAAGATTCCATCAGCATCCCTCTCCCTCTTTGACACTCAGTGTTATCTTCTGGGCACCTGTATATGACAAAGTCATTGTCCTAATAGCAAGAAAATTAACAGGGCATGAACGAGGCTTCACCCAACTGCAACGAATGGGCATTGGACTTGTCATCTCAAATTTCTCCATGGTTGCTGTAGGGATTTTGGAGGTTGTTCGGCTTAACAGAGTAAAGAGGAACAACTACTATGATCTTGAGACAATTCCCGTGTCTATTTTCTGGCAAGTCCCATAGTATTTTATAATTGGATGTGTACTTTCATCGGACAGATAGAATTCTTCTATGGCCAGGCACCTGACGCTATGAGAAGCTTGTGCTCAGCTATATCACTCACAACTGGGGCAGTAGGCAACTACTTGAGTACATTGCTTGTTACTGTTGTTACCAAAGTGACCACAAGGAACAGAAAGATTGGGTGGATTCCGGATAATTTGAACAAGGGACATTAAACGCTCAAAAAGTGGTTCTTTACTCTCAAGTATAAGAGTGTCAAAGTAATAAAATAGCCCTGTAAGTCCTGGTTTGATCCACATGGAATAAATTTAGAAAAATAAAAAAACAATTCGAGTGAAATAAAAATATTGGATTTATTTGAAGTGGTGAAAAAATTTAAATTGAACTACAACAATAGATTAAAATGTTGGGGTTAGGAAATCTGCTTTTAATATTTCAAATATAGAGAAATCTTACTTTTTATAATATATAAATTGTTATTATTACCTAGTTAATTTACTTCAGGAATTATTTATGCCAAAACATATAAAACAGTCATAAAGACGGTGATAATATTTGTCTATAACAAGTCCAACTAGGTATCAATTATGTCAAAAAAAAAAAAAACTAGTCACATAGGCGGTAGCAAAGTTTGTCAATAATTAATTCAGATTTAAATTACATATTCAGATTACATTTATATATTATAATATATATAATATTAATCTATATTTTCATATTAAAAGCTTCACTCTTTACCCTAGCATGATGGAATTAGCTACTCATGATTTGAAGAAAAACATGCATAATTTTATTATCGAAAGAGAAAGAAATTACAAGAAAACTTAGAAAAAATAAAACACAAAGATATTCCTCTCCCAAAATTCTACAAAAGAACTTTGAAAGAAAGCATAAAGAAAAATGAGAGGTGAGTACGTACTCTATTTATAGTAGAAGTGCTCATCTCTCAATTATTAATTACAATTTTCCAAATCAAATATAAACAACAAATTTTTACTAATTTATTTTTTTCTTTTTCTTTTTTAACTTTTCGTGATTTTTTTTGATAACTTTACAAATATTGTCACAATTCATCTAAAGTGGATTATGACATTTCAACTTTTAATTTTGTTATTTTATTATTTTTTTAACTTTATTTTCTAATAATTAGAATTACAAGCAACACACATTGATGTCTTCACCAATTTCGACCTTGAAAACCTCAGAACTAGAAATTCTTTTAAATAGAAAAGTTGTAGATATTTGAGTCTTCTTTTATCTGAAACTGGAATCGGTTCAATCCGATATCGAAGTAAAAAGTTATGGCCAAATTATGAAAATTGCGCAAAGCCGAAATTTCCGAAATTGTACACCGTTAGAACGCCCTTTCAAGTTTCTGACCTCCAAAATCGAAATGTCACGTCCATTTTTCTAGTTATGCATCCAATGTATTATTTCAACTACATAAGAAATAAAAATCGCAATAAAAATATATACTATATAAATTAAATTATTATTTTACAAATTTATTAAATTAAGGAGATTAATGAAATTATAAGTGTAAAATAATTAATTTATATTTTATTAAGTATATATTTTTTAATGTTCATCACTCACTAAACTCATCGTGTTGAATTTCCTTGTGTACCTATGGATTGCAAAGTGGTTTACCTACAAGAAGGCTACTGGACGTGCAAATTGATCACAAGGGTTGGTAGGCCGATACATGTGTGTTTTCATTAGGATTTTCATTTTCATTTTCTCTCTGTGATTGATAGACAAAAATTCTTTGTACATATAGTTTGAAATATCATATCATCAATCTAGAGTATCGGTATTTGCTAATTTATTATATTTGATTTATTTGCGGACAGTTCTCTCTTTTGCTTTGAAAAAGCAGGTCCATATGTATGTATGAATGATTCATAAACGATCAAAAACAATGGAACTTAAAAACTATTTTGGCTAAGTTATGAGCTAATTTATTACAAATTTTAAGCCTAAACTGAGTCTCAAAGAGACTCAAAATTTGCATCACTTCCAGAATCTCAGATATGATCTAGTCATTTTTTTTGGACTTATTATCCCTGTCATGTACTAAAGTGAATGCGTAATATTTGAAGGGAATTAATCTCCATAAAGTGCTTCTGAATAAAATCAGCCTTCCACTTATAATTATTATTATCATCCAGCAAGAGCTTTACCTTGGAACTCACAGGGAGAGAATGAGGAGAAATTGGCCTAAAAGATCAGGCCTTAGTAACAAGTTACTGCCATATATCAATGCTTTCTCCCCATTACCAATTTACCACCTAATGCCCTTTTTTAACAGTTTGCATTCAAGAAGTGGTTGTTTTAGTGGTACATGGCTTTTAGAATCATGGCCACATGGATCTTGGAATTTGCAGGATTCTCCGCTATTGCTTAACTAGGAAGACTTGATCTATGCATTCCGTTTCTTGAAAACTCATATGTTTAGTTGTTTTTATAGAGAGTAAATAGACTGACTTGTTATTATGCAAGACTATTCTATCTCATATTATTGAGATAGAATAGTCATGTACTGGATTGAGGCTTCAGAGAGCTTCTGCGAGTTGATCAGGCGAGGAAACATGAGATACACGGAGCTCACCAGCCTGGACCTTCTCCCTAACAAAGTGATAGTCGATTGCTATATGCTCCATTCGTGAGTGGAAGACCGTATTAGCACAAAGATAAGTGGCACCAATATTATCGTTATAGATTAGTGGCACCTTATGGATGTCCACGCCAATTTCCATTAATAATGACCTGATCCAGGTAAGTTCAGTCACTGTTGATGCAATAGAACGATACTCAACTTTTGTAGACGATCGGTGTAGGGCAAAATAGGGTTTATCGCTATGCCTATGACGTCGGCAATCGCGATACTGTTGGGCTCCTAGCCCGTAAAGAGTACGGATAGCCCACAGGGACTAACCAAAGGATAAAAGAATCGCCACCCATTATAAGATATTGGGAATGATTTAAGGCAACACTACACCCCTCGCAAGGTCGGACCAAAACCCCGTTTGGGTTCGGAATGGTACCTTATTAATGTCAGTATCATATCTAGGTTCAGAAGATGATCCACATGTCTTATAATGCAAGAATCACACAAAACAATTATATTTCATGCAACGGGTACAAATCCATTAAAGTAGTAAAGAAACATCAATAATAAAGAACAATTTATATTTCACAGTTTTGTTGACGTCGTATATTCGACCGGACATCCTGTAAGTCTAGTCTTTGCTAGAGAGAATACTAGAGTTACTGTGTTTGGAGGTTTGGTCTTGCATTTTACAGTTTTATATTTGTGGTTTTGTGGGCACTCTTTGATTGTTTTTCTTCTTCTTTTTTTCATCCATTCTTTGTGAGAGGCCAAACTCTCTTCTATGACGTCAGAATTGCAATTATTAATGAAAAAAAATCCCCATTGGAAGGGAAAATAGTTGTTAAGGAAAATAAATAGTTAGAGAAATTGATTACGAAGAAAATAACTATTTTATGGAAATTGGTTAAGAATGAAATAAGAGATCGAATCCTTTTGCTAATATGGAAATCCAATACATATCCAACCAGACTTAGTTAGATCCAACCAGATATGATGGTTATTTTACATTCAGCCAGACATATGTGATGTCCGTATAGATTTCGGCTATTCTCTTGGATCTTCTGGGCCCCTCTAGTATTAACTCTGATAACTTTCTCAAACCTTTTGGGTGTGTTCTTATAAGAGACTCACCATCGGATTATGTGTAAAAATACAGTGTCTACAATCAGGTAACATAGTTTTGTTTCCTAGAGCTCCAAGAGATTAAGTTGGCGTCAAGAAACACAACAAATGCATTAATGAAGGTGAGATCAATGTGATCATCCACCCAATTTGTGTTGGAGTAGGGATAAAGTTTGGGTTGTGTGTTGAAAGAATAGATTGTAATGCACAATAGCCTTAAGGTAGCACAGATGATGCTTAACAACTGACCAGTGAGAAAATATTGGGCGATGCATAAACTGGCTTAATTTTCCAACTGTGTATGCCACATATGGCTTAGTGGGGAAGATATATTGAAGACTCTTAATTAATAACCTAAATTCCATGGGATCTGGTGGGGGCATTTGATTACGCCCAAAAAGTACTTACGGCTATTGCAGTATAGTTGGGGTGTCGATTCCTAGGAGAGATGGTTACAATGAACTAATTTACTTAACAAAAACATTGGCAATAACTTAATGAAAGGTTAATGATTGAGATGATAATATAAAATAAAAACTATGAGAAAAACTTAAAGGTTATCAATAGAGAGAGGCAGCAAAACATCAGGAATCTCTCTTATATCAAATTCCTATATTCAGTTGTTAATTCCTTTTATTACTCAATTGAAGGTTTCACATCCCAAACCAACAATCGGAAGACATTCAATTCAAAACACATAAAATTCTAAGGTAATCGGTGAATTGTCATCTCTATATTAACAACACACAAAGTTATCATTATAACCTATCTAACATCGACAATATACCCACAGACAATATTGTAGTAGAAGACCAACTCATAAAATAACTTTACCAGTCACAACTGGGTTCCCCAACTACACATAGAAAGAATCATGACTATTCCTATATGCAAGTTGGTAAAACACAATCTCTGGGTTCATAAATCGAAAGATAATAAAGAATAACAAAACATCATTTGTATTAAATGTTAAAAAATAATTAGGAATCAACAACATGAACATAAAAACTTAAATACAATAGTTCATCCTTAGCTTTGCCTAGGAGATTAGTTCTCCATGGAGAAGATAGATTGCAGCGACATCCTGTCTGGCGTGAAATTTCTTTGTTCTTCAATCTCAAATATATTTTTAATCTTTTTTTGTGTTTCTAATTTGTTCTCTTTTTTTTCTCTCTGTTTTTAGGGTTATGGACGAGTTTAGGTATTTATAAAGGGGTCCAAAGTCATTATTTGCGTAAAAAAATGAACTAAGTAAAACCATAGAAAAAAGTATTTGTGTCAGGACGTGTGGCCATAGCTTGCAGGATAATGATTCATGTATTTCTGCTCGTTTTCTACGTGTTTCTGATGTATCCGTAAGGTCTCAAGCATATACAATTGCTCCAATATCCATATTTCATTACTTCCTAAAAATAAAGCACAAAATAAACTATAATTAAGATTAAACACATGATAATCAAGCCGAATTAGCGCTATTCAAAGTACATTTTCATGTACTTATCACAACCATCAACCAGCTTATTGCTTGTCCTTAGCAATTCAAGAAGTAAACTAGTAAACAAATAAAAACTATCTAAGCCACTTTCGTAGGGATCATAATTGCATTTAGCGTATGCAACAAACCTTTAAACCTCTAGGTGTCCCTAGTGGATGAGTTATAGTCTCGTGAAGGTTACAACGACGACACCCATAAACATAATTCAAAATACATACAAACATGCAAAAACATAATGAAATAGTCCCAATAGTTACACATATTATTATCCTCAAAGAATGTCTAGCAATGAAATCAAAGAATTTTCAAAGTACTCAACGCAACAAAATCCAAGTCCTTGAATAAATCATCTAAGCCAGACTCACAGTGTGTGTAAATGTTTATTCACAGTTTGATTCCTAGGTAAGCCGACACAATGATTTCGTTTAAAAATTAGGATTTGATGGGTCAAACCAATCTAGATATCTCAATTATGCTTCGTAATTGCCTTATTGTGATCAGCATGGTATGATTTTTTTTCTTTTCTTGTCTCTCTTTTTTGAACTTTTTCTTTTCTTCTTTTCTTTTTCTCAAACATTTACCCTTTAAAGTATTATTTCTCCTCATGGTGGTCCTCACACTCGCTCATGGATAGCTTCACGCTTATCGATTATAGATGATTTAATTTCTTTTTTTCGAGACTTTCTCTTTTTATTTCTAACCATACATCATAATACTGGCAAATCAGGATAGATATCTAAGCAAACGGTCAAACATCGACCTGTAATTTCTTCAACTAGTCACTTTTCCAACTACCTAGGTTTTCACTGCTAAAAACCTATAGTTAAGTGCTTACGAGTCTAATCTAGATCAACTATTCAAGGCATCAGATAAAAGTACATTAAAGAGCTTATCTTTTCTAAGATTTCATCATAAAGCAAACAATATTCATCATTGGACTTATGATTTACTATTAAGGACTGAAATAAATTATCATGTGTATGCATACACCCTCAACCTAAAACTTGTATTGTCCTCAATATAAGATAAATATAAAGAAAAATATTGGAGGAACAACACTACCAGACATGGAGTTGATCAGGCTCCTGCCGGTAAGAATTTGGTTTTGTGAGCTGCGTGGGTTGCGCTAAAACCTGCATAAATACTCATGCAAATAATAAACATGCAATTAGAACACAATAAAATAAAACTAAATTAAAGAAAATAAAAAATAAAATAAAATAAAATAAATGAAGATGCAAGGGTTGTCTTCCTGCTAGTGCTAAGTTTAACGTCTTCAGCTAGACGCAATCACCCAAATTGTCATGGTGGCTTCCATGAAGCGGACCAAGTAGTCCCATGTTCTTTCTTTTTCGGCAGTCCTTGGTGATTAAAAAATGAAAAGGAATTTTTGTCTAGCTGTTGTAGTTTATCCATGGATCCTCTAGGGTCTACCGATGGCTGAGATTTTATGCTGCATATATGGGAAAATTATCTCAACCCCCTTTTTAACTTCTTAGGTATCATCTTCAATTGAGCATTAACTCTTATTTTCCTCCTTTTACAGTTCTTTGGATCGATTCTAGTTAGGGAGGGTTTGATTCATGGTGTGTAAAAGCTGTCTTTGGTAGGACTGTGTCTAGCAGGTATGTGTAATGACACTCATCATCATCTCGTGGTTGTTTCTCAACATGAAATATATTCACTTCTAGTATCATATTCCCAAATGATAGCGTCATGAGACTGTTCCTGTAATTGATAAGGGCATTAGCTACAGCAAGAAAAGGTATTCCTAAGATAAATGAAATTTTTGACTTAATGTTAACTGTTGGGATGTATGCCCTAGAGCAACATGTAATGTAAATAGTTTTATATGTTTTGAAATAAAATGATGCATTATTCATTTATCAAAGTGTTTGTTTTAAATTCACATATTATAAATTATCTTGATTACCCTAGATTACTTATGTGCCTTCAGATGTAGTGTATGAGTGTCATACATAAGAGGATTTAAGTCTAAAGTTAGTACTCTTAAATAGCCTATAGAGAGTAAACAAAGCAGATACTTTATTTATGGTTTATCTATAGCCGCTGTCCATTCTATATTTTATATGACGACCTTGATCCGGGATCTTCCATGTACAGACATAAGAATGTAGGCACCTTGTATGATGTGATCATATAGGTCTGGACCCAGATGAAAATGAATTTCTTATAATATTTGTTAAACAAAGAAAATCATTTCGATCTACTAGATGGTCATATATGGATTGATCTTAATCCTGAGTGTACTACGAACTCTTGTATGGCAGGCTATGTCCTTTGATTTACAAAAGTGAAGTTGGTGTAGCAGTCCCGACCAATAGCTACGTACTTTGGGGACATGGTCTGGTATGTAGCTGGGGACATTTTACATAAATATGGAGTTCACTCATTCTTACAAGAAGTAGAGGAGTATCTTTCTTAAGGGTTGATTCGTTACCTGAACGGTTAGAGCGCTCAAGTCTTTCTATTATGAATAGAAAGATTAAAATTCATAATGGTTATGAATAAATCATTCATTAGAAAATCAATGGTACTTAAGGTAAAAATAATTAGAGAGGTATAACGGACATTATGACTCAACTCTAATTATGAGATACTCGTGAAAGGTTAATTTATATGCAATTACTATATCGATGGACACCGACTTGGTTCGGCTTAATATACCATCTGTGGTAACGACAGTGCATCTTTGGGTTTTTAGTAGAATAACTCGGAGTTAATAATTCAGAATATTCAATTAAGAGCTTAATTAATATTTCGATATTATTGGAGTTTGGAACCGTAGGTCCATTTGGTCCCCGAATTTAATATAATTAGATAGTCCAATTATATACTCACATATATATAAATATTATTAATATGATTAATAATATTTTGTCACACTTGAAACTATATATTAAAAGTTAATATATGATTTAAATAATTATATGATAATTATTGAATGCATAATATTAAATTATATATGATATAATTTAATAAGGCCAAATTTGGAATTTTCAAATCTTGGGTTTTGGAAACCCTTGATGAGATATGCTAGATTGCAAAACTCTTGCATTAAATTTGGAAAACCCTTGGTGAGTTATGCTAGGTTGCATAACTCTTGGTTTTAATTTGGAAGTTACAAATTTTAAAGGCATTAAACTTTTATTTTTTGTAATATCTTTTCCATTATGGTAATTGAATTAGATGTTACAAAATTAATAAAAAAATCCATGTCTTGGCCGAAACTTGCATTATGAAGGGAGTGGATTGTTAATTTTGAAAATTAATAACCCTAAATATAAAAAGAAAATTGGATTTTCATTTTGGCTAATCTAATTTTTAGAATCCTAGCCATCACCTTATTCTTCTTCAAACTCTCTCTCAAGTGTTGAGAAAACAAAAGGAAGAACAAGAATAAAAATAAATAAAAATCTTGTGTGACATTAATCTCTAAATAGTTTAGGGATTTATCTTGTGAGTGTAGCCCACCCTACTTTCCGTTGGCTGTGAGACATAGCTCGGAAGACTTTGTGTTGTTGAACCAATATTTATTCATCTCATTTCTTATCATTAGACTCACGGTAGTGGGGTGAATTTCTGCCCACTGCTGAACACTAGTTTGTGTGTTTCAGGGTTTGGTTTTATCTCGTATCAATTCAAAATTTTTAGGAAACACATAGAGGACTTTTGGGATTGTGTTGGGACTGTTTTTCTTTGAAAAATGAGACATGAAAATGTCATTGTAGTTCACGAAAATAATGGACTGTTTTGGTTGTGGTTTGGGCGCATTTTGAATCCAAAACAGTCCGATTTTTGCACTGCTGTTCAGGGACTATTTCGGGACTGTTTCGGGGCTGAAATTTTTTTTCAAAATAGTAGCAAAATTCAGTGGTACTCCTGGTCAAATTCGGCGACTTAAAGGGAATGACAGAAAAAATTTTCAAGTCCGATCCGGGTGGCAAGACGTTTCCGACATTAACCACAGATTGGGTATCCAAAATCAGGAAATCAACAGGGTAGTATAATTTATCAATTTGAACTAAAACATCCTCAACTACTCCTCGCGGTGGTTTGATAGAGCTATCAGCTAATTGTAAAACCACAGATGTAGGTTTGATCTCTCCAAGTTCTAACTATATATAGATGAAATATGGCATTAGATTAACACTAGCACCTAAATCTAATAAAGCTTGACCAAACGCACGTATCATTCAAGTAGCATAAAATGTATCGATCCCACGAGGACTTAATACCTTAACTATCAATTTATGAAGTTAAATGTTTACAAGTACCTAATAGATTATTTTGTTGATTGGATGATGATTTTTGCTAAAAACAAGTAAATAAAACATTGCGAAAGTAAATTAAAGGAAAATTCAATATTATAAAACTATATAGGGTTGTGAATCCTTCCAATATCTTTTAAAGATGAAGTGGTTATCTCATATTTGTGCAATATATCAGTTTATTAACCTGAAACACGAAAATATGCAAAAGCCTCTATCGATGGTCAGATGTAAACACCCAAATAACTCAATTAATCATATGTCTATGTTAATCAAGTTACATGAATTCATTAGGAATAAATTCCATGTGAAAACTTTCGGTGATCAGTTCGATGGACATAAACCAATCATACACCTATATGATATACCATGAGATCGAAACCCGCTAGTAGCATATGAGATTAGCTACCACACTTAATGGTAGATAATATCTAGCATGTTATTCTCTCCGATTTGTGAGAGTTTTGATTGTTTATAAATATATATATATATATATCTAAAACTGATCAACAGTCACATAGAATATGATTGTGATTCAATCTTTTAAGGATTCAATTTTCTCATAAAAGACATAGATATACTTGCCAATGAAGATTATCTTATCATAAAGACTTATATAACTACTTTTGAAGTAATCTTCGTGAATTGGAAGTATCTAGATATTTACTCTTGTGAATTTAGAAATGTAGTTATTTTATCTTAATGGTTGTTAAAATATCTCTCAAAATATTTTAATAATATGATCCACACATACCAAAATACTAGAATCATAATTCTAGGAAAAATCCTAATAAAAATGGAAAGAATCTTGAATAATATAAAACACGATAACTCCAATGAGTTGTCTTAGTAGTAAAGGTCTAAAGCTTGAGTGGTTTGCAAAAAAGAAATATTTATTTAGGAGTAATATTGTGAATATAATATTTTTTTTTTTAGAAAAATCCTAACTTTTTGATAAATAAAATCTGAACTCTATATCACCAAACTTTAATGTACTTTTATCACGCGTGTTTTACAAGTGGTCGCTGTTATGGAAAAAATTTAAGGGCATAGTTGCTATCATAATTATTACTATTTAATCATTTCATATATAAATCTGTTTTTTTTTTATATTTAATTAACATGATTTGTAAAATATAACAAAACCAATTTATCAAAGCATTAGATTGTTGATCTGTCCACCAATGACTAGGATAAACAATATTATTATTTTTTTTTTTTTTGAATTTAATATACGTTAATGATGATGAAGAAATAAAATTTAGGGTTTATGATAAATGGGCGTGTGAAGTATTTTTATTTTCTTATTTAAAGTTATTATGTCTTTATTAATAATTTCATAAAAAGGATATTTTTGTAATAAAAATAAATAGTGTCTAAGTATTATTTATTATAGGGGTGTCAATTTGGGCCAGGATTCGTTAATTCGTTCAATTCGATTCGATTCGCTTTAAAGCGAGTACGGGTTTGAAAAATGGATTCGTATAATAAATGGGTCGATTCGATTCGATTCGTTTATTAAACGAATCGAATACGAATTTAAGCTCATGGATTCGTTTATTCGTTTTATTATTTTTATTTACTAGTTCTTATTAATTTTCAATTAAGATTCAAGAAATTATAGCTAATTATCATAGGAAAAAAGTAATATTTTTGATATTTGGTGAGATATTTTTAGTAAATATATTAATTACATATTTCATATGTATATATTTATAAAGAATTATGGTAAATTATTTTATTAAATAATATCATTGACTAAACAAATAAACGAATATTCGTATTCGATTCATTTAATAAACGAATCGAATACGAATCCATCATATTTTGATTCGATTCGTTTAGGATTCGATACAAATTCGATTCGTTGATTTGTTTTGCCATCCCTAATTTATAGTGCAATTAGTCTCGCCCATTAATAAATCAGTGATTTTAAAGGATTTCATTAAATGCAGGATTTTAAAGAATAAAAAAGTCAATCAATAAATTTGTAGGTCATTATTGGTGTGAAATTACAATCTTACTCCCAAAATATTTAGTTAATAATTAATTAATAAATTAATAATACATTAATAATTAAATTAAAAATAATTAATAAAATAATAGTTAAAATAATTAATAAATAAAATAATTAATAGTTAAAATAATTAATCAATAAAATAATTAATAGTTAAAATAATTAATCAATAAAATAATTAATAGTTAAAAATTATTATTAATTAATCAATAATTAATAAAAATAACATTTAATATTTTTAACAAAACAATAATTTAATAAACCATTAATCAATATTAAGTAATTAATACATTGATAACTAATAATAAATAATAAATTAATATACAATTTTAACTAAATATATTTTATAACTTATTCACAATTCATTCTGATTATTAGATAAAATAAATACGTAAATAACAATAATACTTCATTCCGATTATGATTCATACAATTAAGTAAACAGCTTATTCTGATTCATCATTCTCATCTCAGTCAATTCTGATTTTATTCATTCCAATTCTATCACATTTCGAATACGAATACGTAAACCCACTATAATAGCGTAATGTTTTAAGTGAATACTTATTGTATCTCTTTATTATTTTCTAATTTTGGAAGGAGTGAAATGATAATAAACCTATAACAAATTTTCCTTTTTTAACTGAATAGAGTCCATAAAGTTTGGATCTATCTCCCTTTCGTCGTGAATCTTCACCCTTTCTTCTCTTTTTCTTTCATCCATACAAAAAGAAAATATTGGGTTACTGAGGTATGGATCTGAATTCTTCTATTTAAGTTTTTTATATTTAAAATTTGAATATGTGCGATTTTTTCGTTTAAATTATTTATTGTCTTTCTTTTTGAAAAGATTATGAAATTGTTATAATATGAATAAATTTGAGTATATCAAATCTGAATCTGTCCTATAAATTGTTTATTTTGAAAACATGATATGAATTTACTGAAATATGAATAGATCTGAATTTGATAACATATGAATATGAAATCTGAAAAATACATTAATTTTTTTTTTTTTTTTTTGTGTAATTAATGTCAATTCTTTTATCTTCAACATCTTTAATAACAGTATATGTATTTGCAAAAAGAATTTTTAAAAATCTGAATAAGAAATTCTTTTAATTGGAATTGTTTTATTTGTTTTGTGAAATTTATATTCGTACATGACTGTGAGTGATGAACAAGCTTCTCTTTTAAATCTCAATGGAGGCTCATTGTCTGAGGTAGGCTTACTTCTTTAGTTGAATAAAACCCAACTGTAATAGGAATTTAATTTTGGGTAATAACAAATGGGTGAAAGAAGTCCCCAAGGGGCGAGACTTGGTGGTGTAGGGCTCGTGACTTCACTTTGAGGTCTTGGGTTTGAATTCAGGGAGTGTGTTTCTTGTAAAAGCCTGTGACAGTCAGAGGGTTTTTTACCTGCTCCGCTTAAGCCCAGAAGGGGTGGTTTGGCGGCGGGATTTCCAATGATTCTAAAAAAAAAAAAAGAAATAATAGCGTGTAACGTTTTATATTGGGGAATAATACAAGTATTGAAATAACAAAAAGAAGTATCAAGTTTTGTAAAGATACAGTGGTAAAAAATATGGTTTTATAGTAAAATATAAAATTTGTAAATGTATTATAGTAAAATGTTACATCTCAATGCTTATTGTACCCGTTTGTTATTTCTCAATTTCCGGTATAGTGAAATGATAGTATCACAGTGCCGGAGTTAAAAAATTAATTGGGGGGGGGGGGGGGATTTGATTTTCACAAAAAGAAGTGGAATATGGTTCAGGATTTCACCTTCAAGTCTTGGGTTTGAATCCAGTGAGTGCGTTTCTTGTAAGAACCTGGGATAGCCGGAGGTTATACTTGCTCCGCTTAAGCCTAGAAGGGGTGGTTTGGCGGCGACGATTCCAAAAAAAAAGAAGTAAAATTAGTTCATTAAAAAATCAGTTTTTCCACTAATTTGTAGGAATATTTTAAAAAAATTCCGATTGAGTCTTGCCCATATGTGTCTCCGCCATTGGATAATATCCCTTTAATTTTTGGCTTTTAGTAAAATTTTAAGGTGCTTAATAAAAATCTCAATATCAATAACAGTATCATTGTGAATTCTTTTCAAAACATATCTGATACTATTATAATAGATCCTTTGATTATGAAGAAACTGTTATATCTAACAGTTCATGATAATTATATACTTTTATTGTATTTTTGCACCTCACCCCTCCCTGTCCTCAAATTGAACGCTTCTCTTGCATTTGAACCCGTGATCTCTTGCATCCATTACAAGAATTGAGTCAATTGGGCTTTGAGGATAGTCCTGATTGTATGCTAAAACCATAACTACCAGTATAGTTTATTAGTCATTTTTTCCCAAGTTTCTTTTTGATTGCTGCTACATTGAGCTTAATCTTTTATTTCAGGGTTGAAATTTTAAGAAAGTAAAAGCTGAAATGGTTGTATTGCAAACGCGGAGTAATGGTGAAGGGCATGTCAAGAATAAGAATAAGAATAAGAATAAGAAAGCTTCATGGCCTAATGTAGATCAAATATGTCCCAAAAAACCTTTTTGTGGCTCTACTGCTAGTTCAGATATGCTATTGTGGTTAAAAGGACTTGCATTGGATCCTTGTGAATCAGTTGCATCGAAGGATTCTGTTCAGAAATTTTGGTATCAGACTCTCAAATTGCGGGAAGTTTGGCATTCCAGTAATGCTGAATGTTATCAGGTAAGCTCTGTGCTAAGTCTTTTTATTTTCTATTACTTGATAATGTTGGTCCCAAGGGAGAATATAGTTCATTACACACTTTATATGCTAAGAGCAATGATTTCTACTGTCATTGTAGATTGCGGAAGCCTGCAAATATCCTGCAAAATTTGAAATCTGGCAGTGATATCAATTCTATAATAGAATGAATCTTTTAATGGATGTAGAGTCATACTTTGGAAAAATTGATCGAGTGAATTCACCTATTTTGCTCGTCTCCTCCAAAAGTGAAAAATTTGAACTTCAGTAGATAATAATGTGGGAATTGGGCATAATGATCAACTTTGTCAAAATTGTAGAAATGCAATTTGAAGGCCTAAATAATAAGTGGCGTACCATGACATAACCATTGTTTAAAAATACGTTCTGAGGCGCCGCCTCTGGGCGTCGGCGCGTCGAGGCGGCCGCTTCTTTCAGTCCCTTCACATTTGCCGCTTCTTCCCGTGTGAGGCGACCGCCTCAACCCGCCTTGCGCCGATTCGGCGTGAGGCGGGCCGCCTCAAGGCGGGCTGAGGCGGTCGCCTCACGTACATCCCCTTTTTTTTTGGTTTCACAGCCCATTATTTTAATGTCAATTATTTTTTTATGTTGTTTAATTTTAACATGTGTAGTATTTTTAGGATTGAAAAATTAATTAGTCTCTATTAAAAGAAGATCAAATTTTAGGTTTTAAGAAATAAAAGTTGTAAATTTTTTAAAATATTTAAATTATTTAAAATATCCTTATTTTATTAATTTTTGTCTATTAAATCGAACAACTGTATATATTGTTAAAGCTTAATTTAAAAATTTTGTTTGAAAAAATATGCCGATTGGAGAAGCAAAATTATTAGTTATGTAGGAAACTCATAGTGAGATTTACATATTTTCTTTTTATGTTAAAATATTGAGAATATTTTAGAACTAAAATTTTTATGTGGAAATGATCTTTTTTCTATAAAAAACATTATTTTGAATTTTTGATGATTTTATTATGCTAATATTATGATTTTAATTTTTTTTCGATTTTTGGATCGAGGCGCCCTCCTCGCCGCCTCGAGGAGGTCCGCCTCGCGCCTCAATGGCCGGCCGCCACGTATTTTTAAACATTGTACATAACTATAAGTTTTGTTGGTTGCTCTGCTTTTATTTTCATATGAGAGTCGTCTTCTGTGATAATTTGACAAAGCCCATCTATAAATCCGCATCCTACATCAGATTACTAGATTGTCATATATACATCTCTCTTTTCAATTTTCATGGGCACGAAAGGGGGTCAGAAATCGAGAAATTAGATATTTACTTTTGGTACTCTTCTGTTGTGCTGTCATAAATTATGCTTTACTAAAATAACAATACATCATCAGATCTATTCATATTTTTGTTTCGTGCTGATTCTTTTCTGTAATAAATGAATTTACTCCCTGCATCCTTTGTTATAAGCCAATAATAATAACTGACAAATTTGGTTTTTGGGAGTAGATCTAGGGGTGTAATCGTTAGCGATTTATAAGTTGTTTGTGGTTAGTCCCTAATTCTATGAAAGAGAAATCCAAGATTTAGTATTTAAGCCAAGATCCATCCTTTTCCCTTTATACATTGTGGAAGCTATATTTTACTGGGTGAATATTTAGAGACAGAGAAATAAGACCCATACTGATGTTTAGTTTAATAAATATGTAATAGGGTCCTTGAAGAGATATCGTGGTGGATTTTTTTGGAGGAAAAAAATTTAAAAGGAATATTTAAAACATGTATGATGAGTTAGGATCTATTGGGAAGGACGATTGATTCTCAATTGCAGTAGCTTATATTAAGGGTTAGAATGAGTTATGATGTCTTTCCTGGAATAATCACCAATAGTCGGTTGGGATAGTTGTCATTTTTAAATAACCTATAGCAGAAACTTGATTTAGTTTTAAATCGAATCGGCAGAAAAGCGAAGAAGGTAACAACTGATGTAGATAGAGATACTGAGCAAGGATGTTATTGCCAAGAATTTTAGAGAAAATATGACTTCTGATAGGATTGGATGGTGAAAAAGGAAACCTTCTAGCTGATACTAGTTAGTTGCAACTGAGGTTGTTATATTAAGCTGAGTAAAACAATCTGTGCAATGAAAATAATTAATTAATTTTAAATTTTGTTGGTTCCGTGTAGTTATTTTTGTATCTATTTGGTAGGAACACTATGGAGAATGGCTGTATAGAGTGCTGGATAGATTGTTGCTAAGCTTCCCCTGTTTGGCTTCTCTTATTTTTTGGTTTTCCTTGTCAGTCTCTGTGTAGATATATAGAGCTCTTTCTGCCTCTGGGCCGGGAACTAATATGTCCCGGAAGTCTTCATTCAGTGAAGTATTGAACAGTGAACAATGCTTAACTAACATAAAATATGCCAACTTTCTTGAAGCCTTCAATGATTGTTTTGTTTTTTCAAATGAAAACTGTTTCTTTTACCCCCTACTATTTAAAGCTTAATAATGCAAGTGAAACTTGCTTCACTTTAAAATTTACTGCTTCTTTTTTGAGGCAATTGCGAGTTAAAACAACCCTTTCCTCTCCGTCTTTTCTTCAGAGAAAGAGAAAGCTCGAGCAGTGTTTAAACGGTGGAAAATCCACAGCAGCTTCTGGATTGGCTTCAAAGAACTCTGATTATCAAAATGTCAAGGAAGTGATCTGTCAGCAAACTGTTAGGAACTCTTCCAGTTCTGACAGTGCTTTGACATTTGATAATTGTTTAGAAGGAAAGCAACTGCCTACTGATTCCAACACTTCAGACAATATAACAACCTGGGATCCATTTACCAAGGATTTTTCTTCTTTAATTGACACAAATGAACCATTCAATGATTCAAATCCTTTTAGTCCAGAAAACTTTGTAGTTCAGGATCAACCCTTGGTGGATTCCAGTGATTTGATTAGCATTTCACATTCCTCAAGTTCTGAGGATAAACTTAAACAAGTAGTCAATTCATTGAGTGCTGGCTCTGTGAGTGGGAGTGAAAATCCTCCCAGAGCTGTTATTCCTATTGGGCCCAAATTCCAAGCTGAAGTTCCAGCTTGGATAGGCCCAGTTAAAAAAGAATGTCTTGATGATTTAGAAAGTTTAAAATGGTTGGGCACTAAGATTTGGCCCATAGAAGAAGCAAGTCCTAAGAGCAACATTAGAAGAATTGGCAGAGGGAGACCTCAGTTTTGTTCTTGTGTCTCTCCAGGAACTGCAGACTGCATCAGATGCCATATGCTCTCAGCAAGGCATGATCTGCAGTCTGAACTTGGTCCTGCTTTCTTTAGTTGGAAGTTTGACGAGATGGGGGAAGTAGTTTCAGAAAAATGGACATTGAAAGAACAAATGAAGTTTGAAACTTTAGCGAAAACTTATTTGTTGTCAAATCGAACCGATTTTTGGGAATGTGCCTTGAAGCATTTCCCATTCAAGAGCAAGAAGATGATTTTGAGTTATTATTATAACGTGTTCAACCCTAGACGGATGAGCCGGCTGACGAGATCTTCCTTTGATCAAATTGATAGTGATGAAGATCAAGTTGATGATAAATATTTGTAAGTTTGATAGGTTAAGTTTGTCATATGGAATTCTCATTCTCTTTCAAACTTTCAACACAAGTTTTCATACCTTAAGCCATCTTTTTGGTTTGGTTATGTTTAGTTCATGTAATTTTAAATATCTTACTTCTATATTTCAAGAATTTTTTAGTTAAAAAATAATTTTATAAATAATTATTACATTAATGATGGGATAAGTTAACTTTTACTTGATGCATGAAAATCAACTAGTTGTGAACATTTAAATTGGGGTGCAATCCTGAATTATTTTTTATAGCCTTTGGTTTAGAATGAGTGATTTTGAAATATCTTTTCCAAAACACAAATTGTTGGTGAAATTGAGGGGCTCTTTGTAGAGAAAATGCCACTGAGACTCTAAGGCTATGTTTGGATTGATGGAAGGAGATGATTTATAATGAAATGTAATCTAATAGAATATAATGGAAAGTAATGTATCATAACCTTGTTTGTATAAAAATGAGTAGTAATAATGTAATGTT
Organism: Zanthoxylum bungeanum; assembly: GCA_019454045.1. Lineage (NCBI taxonomy): Eukaryota > Viridiplantae > Streptophyta > Magnoliopsida > Sapindales > Rutaceae > Zanthoxylum > Zanthoxylum bungeanum. Next base: position 55,109 of record SKCR01035896.1, read on the forward strand.
CCAAATCATTTTTTTTTTTTGGAATCGTTGGAAACCTCGCCGCCAAACCACCTCTTCCGTGCTAAAACGGAGGAGGTAAAACCTTCGGCTGTCTTAGGCTCTTACAAGAAATGTACTTCCTGGATTTGAATTCATGACCTCAAGGTGAGATCCTGAGTCCTACGCCACCATTTGTTAAAGAACTAAAGTAATAGAATGGAACATGACTTAGATAGAATTTAAAGACAATTGTGTGCATTTAGCTTTTTAAAAAAAACAAAAACAAAAAAACAAAAACAAAAAAACAAAAATTTTATTTTTATTTTTTCCTGGGTAGATTCGTCTTCACAAGTAATGTATTTTTTAAAAGTTATGTTCCATCTCCAATCTCGCAATTTGACTGACTCGTTTTTAATGGCTCAATATCATTTTTTGTTACACTTCCTTCTATTCCCTTCTATCTTCTTCCATCAATCCAAACAATTTTTAAAAATTTTAATTTACATTTCATTTCATCCCCTTTTATCAATCCAAACATCGCAATATATATATATGGTCACCCATATACTTTCTTGGACAATAATGTTATGTGACTATAGTAACTCAATTTTACTCTATTTGGGCATATTTTTTTAGTTGACCATTTCTCAAACCAAGAGGTCTTATATTTCATTCTATCCTCTTTGATCAATCCAAACGTGGCATAAAGTTTGCTTAAATATATATATGTACCGTCTCCAAGGGATGTGGCTTAGTGGTGTAAGGTTTAGGATCTGGTCTTCAAGTCTTGGGTTCGAATTCAATGGGTGCGTTTCTTGTAAGAGTCTGAGACAGCCGGGGGTTTTACCTGTTCCGTTTAAGCTCGGGTTGGGTGGTTTGGCGGAAGGGTTTCCAATGTTGGTGGTATAAGTTTTAGGATTTGGCATCCAGGTCCTGGATTCGAATCCAATGGATGCGTTTCTTGTAAGAGTGTGAGGCAGCCAGAGGTTTTACCTGCTGCGCTTAAGCTCGGGTTGAGTGGTTTGACGGAAGAGTTTTCAACGTTTGAGAAATGGTCACACATATACTTGCTTGGACAATTATGTCCTGTGACTATTGTAAAACCAATGAGGTCTACACTTACATTTCGGCAAACCTTAAGGGTCTTGATATATTTTCACGCTATTTGTGATAGGTATAAGTTGTATCAAATTTATAACCTAGAATCTAGAAGTTGTATAATCCCTAAGGGTTATGATATGAGTAATGATATATACACAATTTAAACCCCACAACAACTCCATTAATTACTAAAAACAGCAAATTTTACCATTTTTCATTTTTCTATTTTTAAATTTTATCATTTATGGTAGTTGGATGGCTATGGGAGAATTATATTTTATAGGAAAATTATCATCTATCCATTTGAAATTTAATCTTTAGGAAATATCATATGTGCACCCAAAGTTATTAAAAATGGTCTTTTATCACCCAAAATTTAATAACTTTTGCAGATATTTTATCATCTATCTATCTGAAATTTAACTGATGTTCGAAAAAACACATAATTTTGGGTGGAAAATATTTATTTTTAATAATTTTGGATGTACGTATGATATTTTCTCAAAACTAAGTGTTTATTCGAACATTAGTTAAATTTTAGATAGATAGATAATAATTTCCCTATTTTATAAGATGACGATGTCATCATGATATTACATTGACATGTTCATCCATTAGATATTGTATTCATCCAATTTCAAGTACATATCCAGTAAAGCCCATTTGAGTATTATATCAAATTCCACCCATTTGAAAGCAAATTACACACAATTCATCAACTTCCCTTCCCAACACTTCTCTTGCAACATTTCATCATTTTCCAACTTATATCCTTTCTTTTCTTTACTTGAAAACACTCTATTTATACCATTGTGATGAAGTAAAATTCAATAAAAATGGAAATTTGGATGATTGATGGCAACTTGATGTTTGTGTAAATTAGTTGGTCATTATTGATCAATTTCTATGAACTTGCTTGATTTGATGAATAATGATGTATGAGAGATGAATCAAGCTAAGGTCATGATGTAAGTTTGTTGGAAAATGATCAAATGTTACAATAGATGTGGTGAGTAGTTGATGAGCACAAGTAGACTTGGGAAATTTGTTTGAAATTGGCTAAAGACATTAATCTTATATGCAAACAAGTGTGCTGATGTTAGAGCAACTCTAAAAAATTCGTCTAATTTCACTATTCGAATATATATTAGTGAAAAATAAACTTTCTTTCAAAAGACTCTTCACATAAAAATAAATTATATTATTTTAATCGAATTGAAAGGATCCACTTTATGTTATATTTGTAACATCCCGATAAAACAGGGTCTTTATCGGCAGGATAGGAGCTGAACTCATCTCCATAAGCCTCAGATTGATAGAAAAACGGACATGATGCGCCTTAAATTTATGCAATATGGAACACAATCCAGCATTATAATGTAACCTGTAATGAATATCAAATGCACATGAGGACATCTGGTTTACTATTCAAGACACAATCAAATGCTCATCATTCATACTTAATAGCATCGTGCCTATACTGGTACGTACAAATCAAAACTTTTCTAATATGCAATTTTCATGCTCAACACGTACTCCAGCCATATATATACTAATGAACATATAAGATACAATTATTAAATTTCTTCAAACCCTGGTAGGACATCTTTAGGTGGGTGACTACAACTCGAGTAATCTGTCGTCTCCAAAACAGCTACCATAAGCTTTTGGCTCACCAATTCGATTGCCAACCTGCAAAACTAGCAAATTATTTTGGTGTGAGTTATAAAACTCATTCAGTTTTTATACTCATACCATAAAAGACAGAATTAAATCTTGAAAACAATATATATAACCATGTTTATATAAGTTTGTCAGAAAACCTTTAAGATATTGAAATGATATGTGTGGAACTGTATAATTGTATAGTTATCGGAAAACGACACAAATATACAAATTTAAAACTTCAAAAGAAAATTGTACTAGAACTCATATTGAAAATCTTCAAACTTCATACTACTAGAGAGAGAGATCATAAGACATACATAATACAAGATCAAAACTTTAAATAAAACTATAATTGATACAAATCAAAACTTTTCTAATATGCAATTTTCGTGCTCAAGACGTACTCCAGACATATATATACTAATGAACATATAAGACACAACTATTAAATTTCTTCAAACCCTGGTAGGACATCTTTAGGTGGGTGACTACAACTCGAGTAATTCGTCGTCTCCAAAACAACTACCATAAGCTTTCGGCTCACCAATTCGATTGTCAACCTATAAAACTAGCAAACCGTTTTGGTGTGAGTTATAAAACTCATTCAGTATTTATACTCATACCATAAAAGACAAAACTAAATCTTGAAAATAATATATATAACCATTTTTATATAAGTTTGTCAGAAAACCTTTAAGATATTGAAAGGATATGTGTGGAACTATATAATTGTATAGTTATCGGAAAACGACACGAATATACAAATTTAAAAGCTTCAAAGGAAAATTGTACTAGAACTCATATTGAAAATCTTCAAACTTCATACTACTAGGGAGAGGGAGAGATCATAAGACATACATAAATTGAAATCATTTGACTCTGAAGTTCAACTCTTTTATCATATATCAGAAAATGAAACATATTTGAAATATCATCAAATCAGAGAGTTTAAAACTGTATTTAGTAATAACTCAAGTATTAATCTTTATACATAAAACCTTTTGAACGTTCAAAATTCAAGTCACATATTTACATAAATGAATTTGGAAAATGTAACTCGTACAGTACCTCAAATCATTTACATAACAATTGTACATACACAACTTCAGGAACTTACTTGTACTCATATATGGGAATTTTTTTTAAACTTCGGAGTTTTCATATATACATATCACGTACAAACTTTCGAGAAATACGTACACGTATAAATCTTAACTTATTTCAGACATTTTGAAACATTGTATAACTGAAAACATAGACATACAACACTTTCAGAGATCAAAGGTCATCAAATAATGAGAAAATCAAAATGTCTAATGAATACATTGTTGGAAATCTAGCATACAATATACGGCGGAAAATTAAAAAATTTCAATTTTAAACATTAATTTCCAATCCAAGATCATAATTAATTTTTTATGCTTCATGATAATATTTATTTGTGAAACATAAATAAAAACATACCTTAAACCTTTAAGTAATCCTTGTACCGTTCCTCGTAAATTTTTTAGAGCCATCCACCTGTTTGGCCTCCAATAGTATCCACACAAAGTAAAGAGTTAAGAATTTTGGATTTCTCAAATCCAATATTATGTAGGTGTCTTCTCTTTAGTGCTAGGTTAAGAAAAGAGACTTATTTTAGCGTTTATGAAATTTTGGGAGCTTTTGAATTTTGTTTAAGCAAATTCTTAATAAAAGAAAAAACCAATTTTTCTTTCTTTTTTTGCTTCTCACGTGAATTTGAAGTTTCTCGCAAAACTTTTTCAACCTTTTTTGTTATTTTCAAAGTTGATGCAAAAGGTTAATTTATAAACTTTTGATTTGAGTTGTTTTAATTCCAATCAAATTAGAATTAATATGATAAGATTTAATCCTATTAAAATAGGAATTTTAATACATCCTAAATAAACAACTATTATCCTTATTTTATTTAATTAAATTAATTAAATAAAATTTATCAATTCTAATCAAATTAGAATACTATAAATCTGAAATTATAATTTAATACAAACACTTTGATAAATTACATTTCAGCCCTTATACTTTTGGAAATTATAAAATGACCCATGCATTTTTGGAAATTATGAAACAACCCCTAATTTCTAGATTTGCATTTTGGTCCTAAAATTTCCAGAATTCCATTTTTATCCATAATTTCTAAAATTACGAATTTACCCTAAAGTTTAAGAACTTAACATTTAAGTCCTAAAACTTAAATTTATATAATTTATCATTAACTCCTCAATACTTTAAAGTGTGTGATCTATGAGGTTCTTTCTTATGTTGGCAATGGAGATAGTTATAGACTTCATAAGTCTCGATAAATTAATCTAGTTAATTTATCATCAATTAACTCTTTAATTAAGAAACTAATTTCCATAGATTAAGAGCGGCATCTAGCAATGCATCATGACCCCCAATTAAGAAAGAATACTAACTTTAGTGAAACCTATTTCGTATATGATTCCGTATAATTCAATCATTTCGCCTCATACATATCCCGCCAACAATTCTAGAGTATGAAAAATGTCTACTCTATTAAATCATGGCTATTAGAACATTGACTTAAGCTGATAATATTTACATAGAGTTTCTGAAACTCCTTTCAGAACTTGCCATGGCCATAGACTTATATTATCACTTATGTCAAATCGCGCCACTTGGGATATCGACTCTATGTTATCCAGAGCGGCGAATTCTTTATTGATCAATCACTATCTTCATACGCTTTTCATATTGCCAATCATTACCTTATACGCAATCTCGCTATGGACTACAGAGGTGTAATGTCAAAGCCCATATGATCCACATATAAGATACCATGGAGACCTCAAGTCTAGGGATCATTCATACTATCGTTACAAAGAGAAATCCCATAGACATGTGGATAACACTCCATATGGGTTCTCAAGCGGGTCAGTTCGATGTACTTGTTCTCCAACAAGCATCCATATGTTAGACTAAGGGAACACTTTCACTAGTAGCTTATAAGATCAATTACCTTCATTCGATAAGGAAGCAGACATAACATATGCCGATCTAAACTGGATCTATCAATGTCCTGCGTTGATAATCCTACAATCGAGAATATTTAAGAATGACTGGATCTCATAAATTAAACTAATTAAATTTCTTTATCATCATTCTAAAGACTTTATTTTACAAGTAGTCAAAATTACTTATGGACAATACTTATAAATAAACTATTGAATTTCATTAATCAATGTAATAATATAAAATTACATATTTATCCCTATTGGATCGAGGGCATATAACCAACATACATGACCAACTCAGAAATAGTCACATGTATTGGTTTATGCATACAATGCTCGTATGGAACTCACTTTCAATTTTAGATTAGGTATGAGATGAATGACATTGGAGTAGAGTTCCTAACCAATACCTTTATGATGAATGCATACCAATAACACATACTTATTGTATCCCGCATCATCATCAAAACGTATCCAGTTACTGAGAAATTATAGATCGATCCAAACATGTATCAACATATCACCACCTATTTCAGAACTGTAATAAAATTAGCTTATTAAGTAGAACATAAAAATCAAAAATTTGGTAATTGCTATCACTTATCGGTATTCAGAAAGACATGAAACACAAACTAGAATAAAAACCATCATTATAACTTCATAACACTGTTTTCAGAATATTTAATCAATTAACATTGATAGAATTAGAATTCATAACTTCTTGCCATGTAACATGAACACAAATCAGAATCCAAACCATCTCATCAAATAATAGTGACATAAATCAGATTCAAAATCATTTCATCGAATAACAGTGATAGAAATCAGAATCAGAATCATTTCATCAGAGAATAGTGACAAAAATCAGAATCAGAATCGTTTCATCAAATAATAGTGACAGAAATCAGAATCCAATTCATTTCATCAAAGAACAGTGACGGAAATGAGAATCCAATTCATTTCGTCAGAGAACGGTGACAAAAAAAAGAATCTAATTCATTTCATCAGATAACAGTGACAGAAATAAGAATCTAATTCATTTCATCAGAGAACGGTGACAAATCAGAATCTAATTCATTTCATCAAAGAACGGTGGCAGAAATCAAAATCCAATTCATTTCATTAACGGATGTGTATACGTTCACACCATCAGATTATGCATGTATATATATGCATACAAATATGTATACACAAAAAGTTTGGGAACCAACTCAACCGGACGAGACCCCATTCCAAACAATGTCAGTTAAACGGAAGTCTCCAGATATCATAAAGAGATATATATGCATATGTATGCACAGAAAGTCCGGGAACCAATTCAACCGGACGAGACTTCATTCATAACAGTGTCAGACGAATGGAAGTCTCAAATAAACAGAAGGCCTGGGAATTGACTCAACCAGACGGACCCAAATAATACTACCATGGTGGTTATATAGAAAGCAAAATGCAGATGGTGTGTATGCAATGCTTCAAATATCAAACACAATGGAAAACGTAATGCTATCATCTATTTAGATACAAAAATCATAATTAACACACTCATGAACTGTTATCAGAATTTCAATAACTTGAAAAATCATTTACATTCTCATATTCATCATAAAACATATGTTATAATTATTTACATACATAGATATATTCTTATCAGCAAAAATACACGGAACAAACACTTTCAATTTTGAAAATATAGAACTCATACATATAATCATCAAAAATACATAAATCCATTTCCATGTCATACACACAAATTACCTATTATGTACTTCCATTTCAGAAACTCGGAAAATAGCACTTGTTGATGGTGGTTTTTCACTCGAGGAAGTTCAGGTCTCGAGAAGGGGTAGAATGAGGTTTATACTAGGCAGATGATGGAGGTCCAAGGACTCTGATGGGGAAGAGATCGGGCAGAGGGGCCCGAGCCCATTGTGAAAAAGAAAACCTGAGGGAAAAACCAATTGAGGATAGTTGGGACACCGACAAACTGAAGAAAAGATACTAGATTCGACAGTATTTGAGAATTTTTGGAAGCCGACCCGAGATGGTAAAGGTTACTGAACCGACCTATTCAAGTTGGTAGAGAGGACTAAGCATCATTCACCTCGACACACCGACCCGATGAGCGAAGCTGAGACCACAAGATATCATGTACTCGAGAGCACATGACGTATGTCATACTTGGAAGTTTGGGCCTCTAAAAGACTGATGTAACAGGAGCAAGCCAGTGACTCTCATTGGGAAGAGACTCTGACAGATGAAATAGTGCTGGAGTGGTTGAGTTACAGGTTGTTATGTTGGCAGAAAGTGTAGCAGTGGACAAAATATGGGAATGATGGCCTTCTGCTGGTAGAGGTTGGTTGATTCAGAGATCAGAGATACTGTTTGCAGAATGGTTGGGGAAAAGAAGCATGGGCGATGATGACATGGTGACATGAGCTAACGTCATGGTTGGTGGAACAGTGGATTTGAGAGCCTATATAAAGGAATTGAAGATTCAAATTCAAGGGTTGGCTATTTTGGTTAGCAATTTTTATATAATCACCACTTGTAAAAGATAGCTCTAAAAGCTTAGTGAGAGAGAAAGCTGGTTGGTTTAACCTGAACAGGTAATAAAATTCATTTTCTTTACTCTCGTGGACGTAGGTTGGAGCCACTCTCCGCTGAACCACGTTAATCTCTTGTTTCCGTTGTGATTTTCTTTTGCTTTGGTTCCCAACTAACCAAACAAATTCATTGATTGATGGATTTTTATTCGAGGGGTTGAATTCTCATATTACCCTTGGAACGAAAAATATATGTCAACAGTTGGCGCCGTCTGTGGGGGAAAAGATACAAAAATCATCAAACACACTAAGACGATGGCAGGAGATGGAAACCACAGAGCTTCAGAGACTTCAACAACGGAATGGATGGAGAAGATGGAAGAAAACTTAAGACATGAAAGAGAGAATGCTCGACAAGAGAGGGAAACAACTCAAGCCTTCATGAATGCTATGATGGAAAAAATTGAGAAGTTGGAGAAGAAGGCAGGAGAACAATAGCAAGCAAGTCCTAGTAAAATGAAAGAGAAAATAGCAAAATGAAATAGTCGTCGGAGCAGATGGAGATCGAGAAATTGGGAAGATGAATGCTCAAAAAGTGAGGTCTGTAGTTATGGCTAGCGCCACAGCTCTGAATGAGTAATGGGAAGAAGACGACGACAGACGGATCCCAAAATCATCCAATAACAGCCCGTGTATCCAGAGAGGGGGCGTGAGGCTCCTAATCATGGAAGATACTATGCTTTGAGTGAGAAGCCTTCGGGAGAGAGCAGAATAGCTCCGATAGCCAAATGAGGGATTAGTTTCGGAGGGAGATGAAGAAATTGGAAGAGAGCATGAAAGGAGAAGCTCAGGTTGACCAAGATGTAGAAAACATTATCCCTTCTACGAATGAGGTGTTAGCGGCGGAGTTTCCACGAAAGTTCACTATGCCCACGATGGATGTCCACAAGGGCAATACTGACCTCAAATTTCATGCTAAAAAGTTCATTTGGCTGAGGAGATACAATGAATGGTATGAGAGGCGATATGCAAGGTGTTCCCACTAACTTTGGGGGGGTCAGCTACCTTGTGGTTTAAGAACTTGACTCCAGAGAGTGTCAGTGGTTTCTCACAGCTAAGGAAGTCTTTTGTACGCCATTTTAAATTAGCGTGCGTACTAAGGAAAACAGATGGGTCATTAAGGATGATAAAGTATAGAAATGACGAGCCCTTGAAGAGTTTCATCAATAGATACCATAGCTCGGTGCTAGAGGTAGGGGCATATGAGTTCCCAGAGGCACTTAAGAGTTTTAAAGGAGCTTTAAGGCGGGATGTTATGGTCCCACTTAAGGATCTATGAGGTATCGGACTATGCCGCAGCCCTAGAGCAGGCAAGGAAATTTGTATTATTGGAAGAAGAGGAGAAGATAGCCCGATGAGGGGCTGCTCGGGTACCAAAAGCGCCAAGGCAAGAGAATCTGTGTGATGCCAGCGGAAATCAGAGAGGACCGGCCCCAATGTAGAAGGAATTTAGGCCAATAAGTCAGAGTAGACCCGACCAAGGTTTCGGTTCCAAACTAGAACCAAACCGGTTGGAACCAAACGGTTCCGGAACCGGAACTGACCAGTTCGGTTAGGATTCCTACCCTAACCGAACTGGTTGGAACCGTTGGAATCTTTCAGTTCTAACGGTTCCAACACCCCCTCCAACGACTAGTAGTCGTTGGACTGTGTGGGGCAGGGAGCCGAAAAAAATAATAAATTTGGGAAATTCCCAAATTATCCCTAATAACAGTAATAAAACAGCTAATTTTAGGGGCATTTTAGGTATCACCAAAATATTCTTAAAATGTATAAATATGGGTCATTTTTCATTATTTCAACACATCAATTTCTCAATTCTCAATTCTCTCAATTCCTATAATTCTCTCATTCTCAATTTTCTAATTCTTTAAAATTTCTTAAACAACAAATGGCAAGTTCATCTGAGAACACAATGTCAAATGTGCCAACCCAAGATAGCGGCCCTAGTATCGGTTCACGGAGAAGAGAAGTTAAGTCTCGTTCCTCATATGTTTTCAAAATTCATTTTTATTTAGACGGTATTGATGAAGGTTCAAGAGCAGTATGCAACCATTGTGTGGTTTCTTATAAATTTTTTGGTGGATACGGCAATATGATCAATCACCTGAAAAGGCATCATGCGGTTGAACTTGGACTTGATACGACGCAAACTCAAATGGCCAGGTACACATCATCTAGTAGAGGTACGAGTGCTTTGAATATTGTTGGTACTCTTGATGAGCATGTTGATAGTAGTGATCCTAATGATATTGTTTTGTTTGAAGCTATTAATGTTATGAAACGAAAATAGTTGCATTATTTTAAAGACATTCATTTACTTTATCCTAGATTTAAATTAGAAGGTTTGAATAGTGTTTTACCTGCTTACTATGAATATTTAGGAATATTAGATGAAATTGATATATCAAGAATAATAACTAAAATAAAAATTGATTTAATAGATTTATTTAATGATTATGTTAGAAGATAGGGGTGGGCATTATCGGATTCGGATCGGATCGGACCGAATCCGAATCCGAATCCGATCCGATCCGAAATGCCCACGATTGTTTGATTCGATCGGATCGAATCAAACAATCGAACTCGATCCTATCCGATAATTATCGGATCGAATCGGATCGGATTGGTTCGATCCGAATTCGAATCGAATCGAATCGGACCAATTCGATCCGAAATCATCCTATTTCGGATTGGATTGGTCCGATCCGAATTCGGTGGGTTTGAGTCAAAAAAATCGAGCGGATCTCGATTTTTTTTTTATATATAACGACGTCGTTTTGCATATTAAAAAAAAAAAAAATTTCGATCGGATCGGATAAAATCCGATCCGAAATTCGTCGAACCGGACCAACAGGATTCGTTCGGATTTGCAAATCGGATCGGATCCGATCCGATCCGATGCCCACCCCTATTAGAAGATATAACTTGCAATCATTGGGACAATCTAGTAGTAGCGAAACAACTGTAATGCAATCCAGACTTAGCGCATGTGATCGTTGGTTATTACAATGAAATAAAAAACATAGGGATAACACAACTAATAATCCAGAATTAGATAATTATTTATCTACAAATTTTGAGTTTTCAACTGAAAGTTTAGTTAGTAAAAATTTTCAAATCCTTGAATGGTGGAACCGACATCAAAATGTATATCCTTTATTATCAATTATTGCTCAAAAGATATTGGCAGCACATGTTTTCACCGTTGCGGTTGAGCAAGCCTTTAGCATGAGAGGTAATATATTAGAAGTCAGACGGTCTTCATTACATCCAAGCACTCTAGAAACAACAACATGTGTGGATGATTGGACCCGAGCTGATCTAAGGCAACAAGAAGTTGCCTCTGATGAATTTGAAGACTTGTTCGATAATGCATCTGTAAGTGCAAGTGGAACTGGAGTTGAAGGATCAACGGACACTGATGATGATTGATAATTAAATATTTAAATAATTTAAAATTACAATGGGGAAATATCTTTAAAATGTAATGGAACTACGTGAGCTTTGATTCCTCTCACCCCTAGAGGATACGTAGGCAACTTAAGTTTTTAAAAATTCAAGTTCAAGCTCTTTAATTTAATAATTTTTTTTATTATTATTTATATAAGAATTTGATTTGTAATTTAATGTAATTATGTAATGTAAGTTTATTATATAAATTCAAATTCATAATTTTAAATTATATTAATTTGTCAATCTCAATTTTTTATTCAATAAAGAAAAAAAAATAAAAACTGAATGGAACCGGAACCGAACGGTTCAGTTCCGATTCCGGTTATGGTTCCGGTTCCACACTCGTGGAACCGGGAACCGCTCGGTTCGGTTCCAGTTCGGAACCGAACCGAACCGCCAGCCGGGTCTAACTCAGGATAATCCAACGCTCGAGAGGAGGCACATAGTCAATGACGTTCATGTTATTTGAGGAGCACCATACACCACCTTAAATAGACCGTTGGCACAAATAGCTCGGGAGATTCAGGATAAGGGCCTACAGACTAAGTTCGACCCGAGGAGATTCCCAGCTGAGAAGAGGGATCACAATATGAAGGGGCATACTACAAAGAGATGTAGGGACTTGCAGGAACAAGTGGAGGACCTGGTGAGGAATGGCTACTTAAAGAAGTGTATTGACCACGAGGCTATGAGGATCCGAAAGTGCAGGGAGCAACGACCAATGTTCACAATAGTTGGGTGAATGACGTTGGCCGGGGATTCGAGCCGGGCAAGAAAGAATTATTGTCGGATCACCGACATCGAAATAATGGCTACGAAAAAAACCTCATGGCGTTAGTTATCCACATGATGACGCATTGTTAATCAATGGCAATATTGGCGAAACAGAGATGGACATTATCTTAGTGGACTTTGGGAGCTCGGTATATATCATATCCAAAGAAGCCTTAGATAGCTTGGGCGTGTAGTTCACAACTTTACTTCATGACGCAATTTTGCTGTATGAGTTAGGGGGCAACTGTTGTTCCACTAGGCCGGGTGTAGCTTACGATGACCATTGAGACAGCCCCATACCCGGATTATTATGATTTACTTCACCATAGTGGACTGTCTAAGCAGTTATCAGGTGATTTTGGGAATGCATTTCATGATGAAGTCAAGGGCAGCAATGTCAAATTATTACCTGAATCTGAAATTCCCGACCAGGGAAGGGGTTGGGGTAGTTTATGGAAGCCATAAGGTAGTGAGAAATTGTTTTGTAGCCATTTCGAAAGAAACTCTGTGTATTGAAGTAACGAGGGCAAAAGTAAGGAAATAGAGGAATGAATGACAGAAGTAGAGTCAATTGACCTCGACCCGAGGACCCCGCTCAGCTAGGGGCAGGGGAGGAACTGGAGCCAATGGAGTTTTTTGGCCGTGGGAAGATGATTAAGGTCGGGGTCGGGCTGGAGTCAAATTTGAAGAAGTGGTTGTTGGGTTTTCTGAATGAATACGTAGATATCTTTGCATGAGATCATGATGACATGCCCGTGATTTATCCACGGGTCATCAGCCACCGCCTAGCAATAGATCATGCTCATAAACCGGTTAGGCAAAAAAGAAGGATTTTCAACCAAGAGCGGTACAAGGTGCTCCAGGCAGAGGTTGAAAGATTGATGAAGACCAGGTTTATCAGAGAGGTTAAATACCCAAAATGGGTATTGAATGTGATCTTGGTGAAGAAGTTCAGTAGGAAGTGGAGAATGTGTGTGGATTTCTCCGATTTGAACAAGGTTTACTCGAAGTGTAGCTTCCCACTTCCAAAGATATATTAGTTAGTGGACGCGACAGTCGGTCTTGGGCTGCTCAGTTTTATGGATGCTTTATCGGGGTACAACCAGGTCAGAATGCATCATAGGGATGAGGAGAAAACAACTTTCATCACTGATTACAAAATGATGTCATTTGCGCTAAAGAATGTTAGGGCCACATATCAGAGGTTGGTAAACAAGCTCTTCAAGCCACTTATCGGCAAGACGATGCAGGTCTATGTCGACGATATGATCAATATGATTGTGAAGCCCAAAGACCGTCTGGGCGACCTCAAGGGAACGTTTGAGCTCTTGAGGAAGTACAACATGAGGCTGAACCAGGACAAATGTGCCTTTGGGTGTCTTCAGGAAAATTCTTGGGGTATATGGTCAATGTCAGGGGCATCGAGGTGAATCCTTAGAAAATTAGGTCAGTGATGGATCTGAAGCCTCCGAGGACTGTGAATGAGGTGTAGAGCCTAACAGGTCGAATGGCGACACTCAACCGGTTAATCTCCAAAGCCATCGATAAATGTCATATCTTCTTCCAACTGATCAAGAAGACAAAGAAAGAAGTCAGTTGGATGAGTGAGTACGAGGATGTGTTCCAACAGCTTAAGAAATACTTGACTCGGCCCCCACTTCTGCCTAAGCCAATCTCGGGTGAGATGTTACACATGTACTTAGTTATTTCTGAACATGTTGTAGGCTCGGTGTTAGTGCAAGAAGTAGAAAAAATCCAGAGGCCGATGTATTACACTAGTATGGCCTTGCTAGATGCGAAAACTTGATACCCGGTCCACAAGCTGGTGGCTTTGTCCTTAGTCACCGCAGTAAGGAAATTACGTCCCCACTTCCAAGCTCACCCCATCGGCGATGGGGTATATACCGACCACCTACTGAGGGAGATATTGCATAAACCAGAGACCTCATGTCGTCTTGTGAAGTGATCTATGGAGTTTAGTGATTATGATGTATCATATCTGCCCAGAGTGTCAATCAAGGGGCAGACACTGGTAGATTTTATTGTAAAGCTTACTGGACCCCGGGCTATGGTAGTTAGGGAAGAAAAGTGGAGATGTTTGTTGACGGGTCAGCCAGCACACTATAGTGTGGCGCCGAGGTAATCCTCAAAAGTAATTGAGGTGAAGAATTAAACTATGCGCTTAGATTTTCCTTTGAAGCAACCAACAATGAGGCAGAGTATGAAGCAATTCTGCCCGGTCGGGGTAAAAGATGTAGTGGTGATGAGCGACTCCCAGTTGGCTGTCCAGCAGCTAAATAGTGAGTTCCAGATGAGGGAACCCAACATGATAGCTTACCTCACGGAGGCGAAGAAACTCGTTAGAGGAATGAGGAATATGATATTTGAGCAAGTCGGGTGAAAGAACAATCAGTAGGTAGATTCGTTGGCTCGGCTTGCATCATCCATAAAGTCTAAGTTCCTCGAGTCATCTCTTTGGATATTTTAGAGCCGAAAAGCATAGGGGAGCCGAGCGTTGTGGAATTAGAAGTTCAGGGTGGACCGACCGGGATAGACCCGATCAAGAAATACTCATGGGGTCTCTCGAAGGACAAGAAAGAGGCAAGGAAATTGAACTATTGAAGCGCATGATTTTGCATGATAGATGAGGTGTTATACCAAATGGGTTACACAATGTCGTATCTAAGGTGTGGGGCCCGAGGAGGCCAATTATGTGCTTAGGGAAATTCACGAGGGGGTCTGCGAAAGCCACTCTGGAGGTAGGTCGATTGCCCACAGAGCACTCAGGCATGGTTTTTGTTGGTCTACAATGCATCAGAATGGGGTCGAGATTTCCCTAGCATGTGATGGGTGACAGAAGAATGTCAATGTGCCTCCCTAGCCACATGAGCAGTTGACTACTTTGTCAAGCCTCTGGCCATTCGCGTAATGGGGGCTGAATATTATCGGACCTATGTCTATGGGCCAGGTTTAGGCAAAATTTACGATCGTGGCAATTTATTATTTCACCAAGTGGGTAGAGGTCGAGTCATTGACCGCAATAACAGAGAAGAAAGCCATGGAGTTTTTCAAAAAGAACATCGTGTGCCGGTTCGGGATTCCCAAAGCTATCATCATGGACAATGGAAAGCAGATCGATAGTACGAGCTTCATGAAACTCCATGAGAATCTCCAGATTGCCTTGAGATTTGCCTCACCTGCTCATCCGAAGTCAAATGGATAAGTAGAAGCAGCGAACAAGACCATAAAGAATAATTTGAAAGCAAGACTCATGTCGTGTAAATGTCATTGGGTTGAGGAGTTTCCAGAGGTTTTATGGGCACATAAACAACCTACAAGGACTCCATGGGAGAAACACCATTTTCCTTGGCCTACGGATATGAAGCAATCATCCCAAAAAAGATCAGGATGACGACACACCAGGTGCAACACTTTTAGGAAGGGTAGAATGAAGAACTCGTCAGACACCACCTTGACCTGATAAAGGAAAAAAAAGGAAGTCGACACTAAAGATAACAGTATATCAACAAATGATGACATGCTTCTTCAACAAGAAGGTTCGGGTATGAGCCTTTCGCCCCAAAGACTTGGTCCTGAGACGGGTGACCCAAAACATAAGAAGGCCCGATGAGGGCTCCTTGGGAGCCAAATGGGAAGGGTCGTACAGAGTTGTTGAAGTCATCAGGTCGGGTACCTATCACCTGGAGCAGGTTGACGATATCTGGCTCAAAAAACCTTGGAATGCTAAGATGATGAAGAGATATTTCCAATAGAGCCTCTCTTAGAATGACTCTGAAAGAGTTGTAAGATGAGTGGTAGATCCCTTGAATATAAATAAGGCTTTTCCCTTTTAAATAAAAAATTATTCGTCCATGCTTGTTTGTTATTTGGATGGGAAAGACATGTTCAATATTCTTGTGAAATACTCATGATCGAGATGCATCAAGGGGTACAGGGCAGATAGGAAAAACGCGACCCTTATGACACATCAATCTTATGTGTCATTATCAAATCCCTGGGTTGGAGCGTTACTATCCAATGACTTGCACCTTTGAGAGATATAACATAAATAAATGTGTGGCGTTTGGCGCCTTGGGTATCCATAGCATGCCCAGCGAAAGAGTCGGCGTAGCGTTTGGTGTCCCAAGGTAATCATATCATGTATGGATTGAAGATAGATGCGGTATTATGGTACCTTCGGATTCGCATAGCGTGGGAAGAGATAATTCCCCCACGGCGTTCACTGCCCAGTGTTGGAGGTGCATAGCACAGGGAAGACCCACGAGCCTCAGTGGCATTTGTAGCCTCGGGATGTGCCTAGCACGGGGAAGGGAAATGCCTATGTGGCACTGGCCATCCCATTTCGAATCCACATGAGCATAGCACGGGGAAGACTAGAGCTCCTCTGTGGCATTTACAGACTCGAGGCCTACCTAGCATGAGAGAAAGTCTCATGACTTTAGCCGCTCCCTCGATCTGTTGCTCGGTTCATCGGGACGTTGGATTGTAAGGTTCGAAATTATTATTTTAGGTAATGTGGGCCAGAACACTGCCTTAGTTCCCTCGCAGTTTAGGTCGTTACGAAGTGTGTGGTACGCCATCTTTGTTATACTTCTCTATGCATGTGTTTTGCTGGACGACTCGGTGTGGGACGTCATTACCAGTGTCCATGGGGATGGCCAGATGTTGAAAATATTCCCTCTCGAATAGTCTTGATAAAGACTATAATGGCTCAGGGTCTAGTATGTCCCACCAAGACCTTATTATGTTTGTTGACATAGGGTCAGAGTTTCTCCCTCATGGTCATGTTTGAAGGGCACAGGGAGGGAACATTTCCTTGTGACCAAGTGATATTATCAACTCGAGGTCGGGTATGTCACACCGAGGCCTTATTGTGTTTGTTGGCATGAGGTCAGAGTTTTTCCCCATGGCCATGTTTGAATGGCACAAGAAGTGAACATTCCTTTGTGGTCAGGTGATCTTATTGGCTCAGGGTCTTATTGTGTTTGTTGGCATGGGGTCAGAGTTTTTCCGTCATGGCCATGTTTGAAATGCACAAGGAGTGAGCATTCTCTTGTGGGCAATTGATCTTATAGGCTCAGGGTCGGGTACATCCCACCAAGGCCTTATTGTGTTTGTTGGCATGGGATCAGAGTTTTTTTGTCATGACCATGTTTGAATGGCACAATGAGGGAACATTCCCTTGTGACCAAGTGATCTTATCGGCTCAAGGTCGGGTACGTCCCACCGAGGTCTTATTATGTTTGTTGGCATGGGGTCAAAGTTTCTCCTCATGGCCATGTTTGAAGGGCACAAGGAGGGAGCATTCCCTCATGTCCTATTATCAGCGGCTCGGGGTTGAGGTACGTCCCACCAAGGCCTTATTATGTTTATTGGCATGGGGTCGGAGTTTCTCCCCCATTACTTCATCCGTCCTAGGTCAGTTCAAGGCGTGTTGAAAATAGTCAGGCAGAAGACACTCAGTGCTGCCCTTTTGAAAGATTTAGAATCTGCTAAGTAAAGGAGCCCGAGGATAAGAATTTTGTTGTGTTAGGCTCGGGCGCCAATATTCATGCTCGTGATGCAGTCGCTTAGGGGGATGGTTGGAATAACTTTGGTTAAATTTATCAAGAGTTGATTAAGGTTGATTAATTTAGCGTATTGAAGTGGAAGATGCCTCGGTTTGGGTCTTTGTTTGGTATGTGCTTCGGTGTGGAAAATACAAGTGCAAAAATTGGACTTTCATTTACAATGAAGAATTTTTTACACTGGGCCCCCTCAGGGTTACCCATACATATAAAAAAAAGGAGAGAATATACGCAAGTTCAGGAGGAGTGGCCGAGTGCATCTTCAGAATGGGCCGCAGCAGACCTTGAAGGGTCTTGATCCCCTTGAGTTGGACGTATCACTAACACAGGCTCGAGGTCTGGGATGGCCTCGGGTTCTTATGGGATAAAGCCAAAGGTCCCTTCTTGCGACATCTCCCACTTAGCCACCTTCAGGACTTTATGGAGCATCTCCAAATTCAGGTCGGGTTGTGTCATCTCGAACATCTCTATGGATTCCTCCAACCCTTCAATTTTAGCCTTCAACTTAACGGCCTCCAGGCTGCCGGACAGCTCAACATGTAAACTTTTCAGCTCTTCTTGAGACTTGACCAACTCGTCCCGAGCCTCGACCAGCTCTTTCAGAGCCTTCTCCAGCTCATCCTTTTTCTCTTGGAGCCTGCTCTCGGCTGTGACGGCTCGGACTTGCTGAAACTTGTATTCAGTTGTCTTCAGGGAGACCTCGACCATGGCCCCATCCCTCTCCCTCTTGGTAATATCGGTAGCTCGATGGAGGGAGCCAGCCTCATCCCAGGCCTCATTCTTAGACTGTTTGAGGCCCCGAATTTTGGCATTTGCCTGTTCCAGCTTCTTGGACCGCTCTGTCTCCCTCTCCGTCAGCTGGATTTCAAGCCTCTGGGTCTGGCCCCCCTCAGAAAAAGTGCTTTTCAGCACGTCCATGTTTGTGGCGAGAAGATAGGCCAGCTGCATAGCCGAAGGTGAAGTCAGTATGGTAAATAAAAGAAACAATGTTTTTTCAAATGTGAAGTTTTCCTTACCTTTTGCGTGGAATCTACTAGACTTGCTGAGAATGTCGGGAGACATGCTCTCGTATATCATGGCCTTATCCATGTTTACGTGCTTGGCCACAAAATTGAAGGTGGGGAGAAGATGGGCCCGCCTCTCCTCGCATCTTCTGAGAAATTATTAATCCCCAGCAGTGGGGTTCTCCCTTGATCTGGAGAGGCGGCGACCAGAGCTTTGCCCTTCCTAGCCTTGGTCTTCTTCCTCGGGGCCCTCTGTACATGCTCATCAGTCTTCTCACCCACGACCTGGTGGTAGCATTTTTTGGAGGGTCGGGAGGAAATGTTTGTAGTTTGGGTTGGTTGGGGGATTCTCGAAGCTTGAGGTGTATGGGTCGGTGCTTAGCTAGTTTGAGGGGCACTTGAGGGCTGAGGGATGAAGCAATTGCTTGTGTTGTTTTTCGCCTTACTTCTGGTGGGATTGGAGTAGTGACCTGGGGACGGGCGTTGCTGGACCCGCCCCGGGTAGCTTGCATGGCCTCCCAACAATTTATATTAGGCTTTTAAATCCAAACATACTTGCGAACAATAGAAGAAATGGAAAAACAATAAGAAAATTAGAAGGAGACTCAAAACAACTAAAAGAAAATGACAAGACAGCAAGCATGAAATCAATGGGTCATTTAGAAATTATCATTCTGTCTAGACTGGGGTGGTGGAGTGCTCGGGGTGAGGCCTGATGGAAAAAGCATAAGAGTTTACGAGTTCCATATATTGGCCTCTGAATTCAAACGCCTTATTTACCATGGGCCAGGTCTTGTGATGGACTTTTAGGAAATCACCCCAACAAGCTGCAAAAAGCTCGGAAGTTAGTAGAATGTTGAATTGGTCAAAGAGAGTTCAGAGAACGGGTCATTACCTCCAACGCAGAAGATGTGGGGAACCGTGATGCGCTATCCGACGCCCCGTTGATGCCCTCCCTATAGCCCCCGGCCCAGAACCATTTGTTTTTAAAGTTCTTGTTAGTGACTGGGAGATTTTAGATGATGTAAGGCGCCCCGACATAGGTTGAGAGGTAATGTCAACCCTTTTTTTTTTGGATTGGCATTCATTTTATACAGCCTCTTCAGTTCGGGGACAAATGGCTCTCCCAGCTCGGCTCTACTCCATATCACATACAGGACGCCAACACCCTTCACCCGTTCAGATTCAATTGGCATGGAGCCAGATTCATTGCTGCTAGTATTTTTGCAAAGTACCTATGCATGGGCAGACGCAACCCCAAGTCAAAAAATTTCGTACAGAGTGTCATTTGATCATCGCATGGACGACTCGTATAGTAATTTGCATAATGACAATACCATTAGTAAGGTATGAAATGAAAAAATATAGTTATTTTATTAATAAATAATAAAATGTACAAATTGTATTTGCACTCCAAGCACCAATTCTATCACTTTACACTACAGACACAATTCTACTATGAGAAACTTACCGGGAAAGTTTCTTTTATAACGTGACACGTGGCATATACAGGTAGATTAATAATTAAGCACCTATAGTGAGGAAAAATAAGGAAGATAGAAATACGGGCAAGAAAGATGAGTGAAACAATTGAACCAAAAAAAAATTAAGTTCCAATTTTTTTTTTAGATTTTATTATTAATTAATAACTTTGACTTAATTTATGACCTCATTTTTAAAGGCTCGCCTAATGCTGGCTCCGGTGGTATTTACACTTTTGTTATATTCTTTTAGCATTGACTGACACACTTAAAAAGTAGTTCTTTACTCTCAAGTATAAGAGTGTCAAAGTAATAAAATAACATGGTAAGTCCGGGGTCAATCCATATGAAAAGATTTAGTAAAATAAAATAATAATTTGAGTAAAAATAAAAAGACTTGATTTGCTTGAAGTGATTGGAGAATTTTAAATTGGACTGCAACGATAAAATAAAATATTGGGATTAGGGGATCCATTTTTAATATTTCAAATTTAGAAATCTCACTATTTATAATATATAAATTATCATTATTACTCAATTAATTTATTTCATGAATTAATTATGCTAAAACATATAAAACCAGTCATAAATGCGGTAATGATTTTTGTCTATAACAAGTCCAATTAGGTACTCAATTATGCCAAATAAATAAAACCAACCATGTAGGCAGTAAAAAAGTCTGTCAATAATTAATCCAGATTTAAATTAAGTATTAATCATTAGATTACAATTTTATATATTATGATATAAGTGAGATTAATCTATATTTTCATTTTAAAACCTTCACCATTTACCCTAGAAAAAAGAAATTAGCTACTCATAATTTGAATAAAAAATACACATAATTTTTATTATTGAAAGAAAAATGAAATACAAGAAAGTTTTTAAAAAATAAAACACACAAAAGCTGAAACTCCATAAATTTTCAAAGAGAATTGTGGAAATCAGACTGACTAAACTGAGATGCTCGCACATCTGCCATTGCAAATTACAAATGCAATTTGCAATTGAAATCACTCCACCAAACATACAATGTGGATTGGCAACATCCAATTTTTTTATTTGACTTAAATAATTATATATAACACACTTTAGATTTTTCATCATTTTCGGTCTTGAGAACACCAGAATTAGAAAATATTTTCAACAATAAAGTTGTATATTTTTAAGTCTTCTTTCATCTGGAACTGGAATAGCCTCAATCCGATATCTGAGTAAAAAGTTATGGCCAAAATACAAATATTACGCAGGGTTAGAATTTCCGAATTTGTATACTGTTAGAACGTCCTTTTAAGATTTTGGTCTCCAAAATCCAAATGTCACGTCCATTTTTTAGTTATACATCCAAAGTATTATTTCACCTAAAAATATATAAAATATAAATTTAATTATTATTTTACAAACATGCTAAATTAAAGGGGATTAATGAAACTATAAGTGTTAAATGA
Organism: Zanthoxylum bungeanum; assembly: GCA_019454045.1. Taxonomy (NCBI): domain Eukaryota; kingdom Viridiplantae; phylum Streptophyta; class Magnoliopsida; order Sapindales; family Rutaceae; genus Zanthoxylum; species Zanthoxylum bungeanum. Next base: position 77,207 of record SKCR01035896.1, read on the forward strand.
TTAATTTTTCTTTTAATAAATATGCATTTTTTAATGTTCGTCACACCTCTCAACCAGCTTATTACTAATCCCTAGTAATTTTAAGCGAAAACTTGAAAGAAAAAATCATATCCAAGTTAATAATTATTTTCTTTCTTTCTAAATAATCAAATAAGTAAATTCTCATTTATTATTTTTATCATTCATGTATACACATATAAAATAAAGTATCAATCAATTCATTATGCCCACAATATTCACATGTCTAGTTGAAAATAGATTAATATTTTTGTCCTAAAGTTATATCAGAATTCACACATTTTGGCATTGGTAACTTATTTATATATAAAAATAGTTTTTTTTTTTGTTTTTTTGAAATAAAAATAAAAATACATCTTCAATCATTGTAACGAGCTTTGGGCCAGTGACTCCCAGACTAGTTGGCCTTAGGGCACTAAGTGTTAAAACACCCCTACAGACTTAATTGCTCGGATATCATATATTAAAAGGAATAAATGTCTGATTTCCTCAAGCTTTCTCTTTAACTCATGTAACGAGCTTTGGGCCAGTGACTCTCAGACCAGTTGTCCTTAGGGCACTAAGTGTTAAAACACTCATACAGACTTAATTGCTCGAGTTAGAGAAGCTAAGAAATCAAACTTATTCAAAAATACTTTTTTTTACAAACTCAAGCTCTACCGTTTTACGCGAACAATCACTGCTTACTGAGGCAAGATGTCCGGTTACTATGTAAAAACTTGATTATTAGTATTTTTAACTAACTCAAGCTCTACCGTTTTACGTGAACAATCATTGCTTGCTAAGGCAAGATGTCTGGTTACTAAGTAAAAGCATGATTAGTTTTTTTGAATAAAAACACAAACTTTACTGCCTTTAGGTGTTACCTCCAATAAATTAGAGAACTGAATATTATAAATTTTCACTTACAACCCATGTTCATATGTTACCGTATATGTTGATAATATATGTCAAATGAGTATATAAAGATAAGATTTAATCAATAATATGGAGAATTCACAAATTTAAATGATTCAAAATGAAAGAAACAAAAAAACTTGTTACGAATTAAATTGAGATACGTCTCAAGGGCGAAAAATCCTTACACTGCCATCTCCGAACAATAATTTCACTTGGTTAGTTAAAATTTGTTATTAGTTTGTGTGTAGTTTTTTTTTTAAAACACAAAACAAAATCAAAACAAAATATTTTTTTTACACACAAAATAACAACAAAGTAAAAACAACATAATAAAACCCTTTTTTTTTTTTACATAAAACAACAACAAAAAAAACGAAAAATATTTTTTTTGAAAGAAAACACAACAATGAATTATAAAATAAAAACTATCTAGTCAACTATCTTCTCCCCCTACCAAATTGAGACATTGTCCCCAATGTCTAAATAAGAAGAAACATAGTTTAGAAGACATCACTTGGTTAGTGTGGAATTGACAATTGAATTTACGACTATTTAAAAGAAAAATTACAGATTAAGATAAAAGTCTACTCTACGCTTCTTGCCACGATCATTATCAGACCAGTTCAACTTGGAAAGAATGAAGTCAATTTTTGGTTCGAAAGCTAAGAGTTGATCAATTAATCCATCAGCTTTTCTTACAGTTAGGATAATATCTTTTATCGATTTCGAAATAAACCCAAGTCTTTTGGCATCCGCAAGAAATACTAAAAGAAAATTGAAATAATGGTCAACATTAAGCACTCCAATGGGTTTTGGTGAATGTTCAAGTTCGTTTATGATGCCTAAGGGTGGGCATTATTGGATTCGGATCGGATCGGACCGAATCTAAATCTAAATCTGATTCTGATTCTGATTCGATAAGAGCTGATTTGTTTGGTTCGATCGGATTTTGAGTCCTTATCGGATCGGATCGAATTTGATCCGATAACTATCGAATCAAATCAGATTTATTCGATCTGATTTGATATCTTAACGAATTGGATAAATTCGATTTGATAACAGACCCGAATCTGATAGAGCATCCGATTTGAAAATAAATCTGATAATGGATTCAATTTGATAACGGATCCGATTCGATAAAATTGATTTGAATTTTAAGTTATCCGATCCGATTCGATAAAATTAATATGAATTTATAAATTTTCGAGTCAATTTTTTGAATCGGATTTGTTATCAAATCGAATCTACTATCAGATTTATTATCAAATCAGATTCTCTATCAGATCCAGATCTGTTATCAAATCGGATTCTTTATCGAATTCCGATTTTTTTATCAATTGGATAAAATCCGATTCGATCTGATAGTTATCAAACTTATCTGATTCGATCTGAAATTCGACAAATGAACCAAACACGATTTGATCGGATTCGAGAGCCAGATCCGATCTGATTCGATTCAATATTATCATATCAAATCAGATCAAATCTAACTCGATCTGATCCGATGCCCAGTCCTAATGATGCCACTGTGAATATTTCTTCCACCGTGCCTAGCCACCTAGTAAAATAATAAAAACGTCAGCATGATTAATCATTTTAGTAAGTCTTTCAAACATATCTGAGACAATGCATTCTTCTCCATTTGATTTTCCAATGAAGTTTTCGTCTGCCAAAGATTTTGGAATGATTCATAAAACTTGAATGTCACCTTCTTGTACGGCCTTTGATACATATCTCATCAATCCAAGATTGTCACCGCCATATACTAAGTGCGTGTTTCTTTCCGCTATAACTTTACCCAATTCTTTTGTAGCCTCAACAAATTCAGGTTTAGTTCCAGAGCTAGTTCCACAAAACACACAGATATTAGTGACTCGTCTTCTTGAAGTTGTCTCCATTTTTATTCTCTCTTTTAGCTGGATGGGTTGAAGAGAGAAATGACGAGTTGTATTTATAGATCCTTAAAAATGGTGAGTAATAAAAGCACTAGTTACTGTAAAATGATAAGTGTCAGATGAATAGTAAAATAGATTGTAAAAGTCAAAAAGTTTAGATATTGTCGGAAAAATAAATAAAGGAAATCAAAATAGTAAATTAAAATAAATCAAAACAGTAATTTAAAGTAAAGGAAATCAAAGTAATAAATTGAAACAATATGTACTGGTAGTTGTGATTGTGGCTCACATCTTCCTCTAGTTTTACGTCCATTAACGACTTGAACGCCATTTATGGGTCGGGGATATGCTTCTCATCCAATTTTCTTATAAATTGGCAAACAAGGTCTTTTAAAGTCTGATTCCCGAGACTGTATTGTTGTCTTTCTTTTTGAAATTGTGTATGCAAATTGTGAATTACTCGATGAACATGTCCACTAGGATGCGTCTCAAGAGTCAGTGATATATCATCTAAAGACTCCTTACTCAAGTCATCTATAATGAATTGAATTTTATTTTCGCGATTGTCAGACATCATTCCTAAAGAACGACAACGAGTGTTGCATGTCTAGCGTGCACATTTATAACAAACACCTAATTGTTTAGCTCTTTGTTTCTTAGTATAGATGATTTTCCCTAAACCAGACATGTAAGAAATGAAAGAGTCAGCAAGAAATGAAAGATTCAGATGACTCACCTGCCAAATGAACCCTTACTTCAATTACCCAACGAATATCACTAAAAATACCATGGACCATAAGAAGCCTCATTCTTTCGGTGCGTGCTTTGTAAATTTTCATCAAAGTATTTTGGGGGAGAGAAGGAAAATGATTGTGGAGTTTTGAAAGAGTTTCTTCCATGCCTTAATGGCTCCAGTCTGGAGGTATTTCTCCATTTTAATCGCTTGTGAGAGATGAAGAATTTACCACATGGTAATTTCGTTCATCTTCAAGAAATGCATACTTCAATCCTTCTGGCAAAGTCTTCAATTCTAAATTTGGTGATTCCTCTTGTTTTTCTTCTTCTAGTGTTCCTAGTTCCTCAAAATTTTGCTTTTATCCATCATCTTCCAGTATTTGTGTAGAATCAAGTAAAAAATCATTAGGAATATCTGAATCTAATTGTGTATTTGATTCAAGAAAATTAGTTGTACAAATTTCTGTATGATCAGATAAACTCCACTGAATTTATTCCTCCATAATTTGTTCAATTAGTTTCATGCTCTCATCTTCACTGTCCTCATCGTATGGTTGTTTGCACAGGTTAAAAACATTAAGCTTCAACGTCATATTATCAAATGACAAATTCATGATTTCATTTTTGTAATTTATTAAAGCATTAGTTGTTGCTAAAAATGGATGATCAAGTATTACACGAACTAGCTTATAACTGTCTGCTAAAGGTTATGTTTACAAGACAATAAAATCCATATGATATATGAATTTATCAACTTGTGGTAATACATCCTCTACAATTCATATCGGTACCTTGACTAATCTATCAGCAAGTAAAATAGTAGTTGAAGTTAGTTTTAATTTGTCAATATTAAGTTGTTGGTAAACCGAAAACTGAAGTAAATTTACACTGGCTCCAAGATCAAGCAAAGCGTGTTCAATTTTTTGATTTCCAATAATACATGAAATAGTTGGACAACCAGGGTCTTTATATTTTAATGCACTATTGGTTGAGAGAATTAATTGTTCATCTAGAAAGCTTTCTTTCTTACCTGATGTTTTCTTTTAACGGTGCACAAGTCTTTCAGAAATTTGACATAAGATGGTATCTGTTGAATGGCATCTAACAAAGGAATATCAACATTTACATATTTGAATATTTCATAAATCGTTGGGGAATGATTCAATTTCTTTATTTTTAATGCTTGAGGAAATAGAAGTGCATGATAAAAATTATTATCATCAACGATAGGTAATGGTCCATCAACCCCTTCCTTACCCTCTGAATCTGATTTACTTTCAACTTCGTGTGGTTCAAGAATAGGTCTATGGATGACCTTACCGCTGCAAAGAGTAATAACATATTTGACTTGGTTTATGTGTTGACTACCAGATCAACCCTCGCAAGGGTTTTGATGATTTTTGGGGTTTGGTTATGGTTGTGCAGGAAACTTTCCTTTCTCATTAATGGTCAAAGTAGATGTGATTTTGGAGAAAGTATCTTTCAGATCAATCAATGTTTGCATATTTTGGTTATTAATGACTTCATATTTCTCAATGAATGCATGCAAGGTATCCTCAAGAGTTTTCCTATGTGGTGGGACATATGGTGCATAATTCTGAGAGTCTTGGAAATTCTAGTGTACCTGAGGAGGTTGTTACCATGGTTGTGTTTGGTTATCATTCCTCCAATTGAAGTTTAGATGGTTTCTCCAACTAGAATTATAGGTTTGGGAGTATGGGTTTGGATTTGGTATATTGAAAGTGTTTATGGAACTGACTTGGTCATTAAGGCATTCTTGCAGGGCTGGTAAGGTTGGACAAACTTGTGTGACATGCTCATTTGAATTACAGATTTGACACATGACTTCTTGAACTGACTTGACATGATTATTCTTCCTCATTTCTAATGCCTCAATTTTTTTAGCTAGAGATGCATACTTAGTAGAAAGGTCATGGTCTTCCTTAAGGTTAAATATACCTCTATCAGATGACTGTGGTTTTATAGACGAATCATAAATGCCAACTGTGTCACATTGTTGTGCATTCTCTGTTATGTGTTTTAAGTAATCTAGTGCATCTTCGGGATTTTTATCCCTAAACTCATCATTTCCAATATTTGTCTACCTTGGGGTGTTAACCCTCGTTAAAGTAGGCAGCCAGCCTCCATGTTTCAAACCTCGTGATGTGGACAAACATTCAACATCTCTTTAAACCTCTCCCAATATTGGTAAAGTGTTTCCCCTGACTCTTGTGTGAAAGTTGTGATTCTCCTCTTAAAGGACTTTGTCATGTGAGGGGAAAAGAATTTTTTCAGAGACTGTTCTTGTTCGGATGGATCCTGACCTGAGTATCTACACCCAAATTTTAGCTTTATCCTTTAAAGAAAATGAAAAAAAATATTAATCGAATTATATATATGCTGTAATTTTGGTCTGTGCATGTGTTACATACCTCTTCAAATTCCCTTAACTGCTGATAAGGATTTTCTTATTCTAGACCGTGGAATGTGGGTAAAGTTGGATGACACATGGCTTAAAATTGAAACGTGTTGTATCTGGGGAAAAAATAATGTAAGATGGTGATCATGTCCTAGCGGGATTCATGAATTGTCTGAGTGTCCAAGGATGATTAAGATCGTCATGATGAGACTCATTTTCTTCTTGATCACTAGGTTTTCAACTCGGGCTGGTGGATTTTCATTTTGGCTCTCGACCATTTTGATTGAAGATGAAGATGTTGGAGACTCTCTATTTAATCTACCGCTAGATGATCGAGATAAATGTCTCATGCAAACTATTTGCTAAAATTTAAAAATGCAAATGAAATACTTACAAAAAGAAAAAATAATAAACAAGTGAACGAAAGAAAAAGTTCAAATAAATGACCCAAAAAAGTACAAATGTAGTGTTAAAAAATGAGATACATAAAATACAAACAAAATAAATACAAAATAAAAAATATAAGAAAAGAAAAAAATATACAAGGATGTTAAATTATTATTCTATCTACTAAATTATATTCGCCGGTAACGGCGCCAAAAACTTGACATGCTTAAAAAGTGGTTCTTTACTCTCAAGTATAAAAGTGTCGAAGTAATAAAATAACCCGGTAAGTCCGGGGTCGATCCATAGGAAATTGATTTAGTAAAATAAAATAACAATTTGAGTAAAAATAAAAATGTTTGATTTGTTTGAAGTGATTGGAGAATTTTAAATTAGACTGCAACAATAAAATAAAATATTAGGGTTGGGGGATCCACTTTTAATATTTCAAATTTAAAAATCTCACTTTTTATAATATATAAATTATCATTATTACCCACTAATTTATTTCAGTAATTAATTATGCCAAAACATATAAAACCAGCCATAAAGATGATAATAACTTTTATCTATAATAAGTCCAATTGAGTACTCAATTATGCCAAATAAATAAAACTAGTCATGTGGGCGGTAACAAAGTTTGTCAATAATTAATCCAAATTTAAATTAAGTATTAATCATTAGATTATAATTTATATATTATAATATAAGTGAGATTAATCTGTATTTTCATTTTAAAAGCTTCACCTTTTACCCAAACAAAAAGAAATTAGCTACTCATAATTTGAATAAAAACATACATAATTTTTATTAACGAAAGAAAAAGAAAATACAAGAAAACTTTAAAAAAATAAAACACACAAGAGCTGAAACTCCACAAATTTTCAAAGAGAATTGTGGAACTCAAACTGACTAATTGAGGTGCTCAACATTTCTGCCATTGTAATTGCAAATTGCAAATGCAATTTGCAATTGCAATCACTCCACCAAACATGAAACATGCAAGCATGTTTAGTGGAGGGTGTTGACAATCCACTAAAAGGTGGATTGGCAACATCCAATTTTTTTTTTTTTGGGTTAATTTGACTTTAATAATTACATAAAACACATTTTGGATTTTTCATCATTTTCTGCCTTGAAAATTTCAGAATTAGAAAATCTTACCAACTGCAAAGTTGTAGGTTTTTTTAGTCTTCTTTCATCTGGAACTGGAATCGCCTCAATCCGATATCGGAGTAAAAAGTTATGGCCAAAATACGAATATTATATAGTACTGGGATTTTCGAATTTGTACATTGTTAGAACGCTCTTTCAAATTTTTGGCCTTCAAAATCCAAATATCACATCCATTTTTTAGCTATGCATCCAAAATATTATTTCACCTAAAATATATAAAATATAAATTAAATTATTATTTTATAAATATGCTAAATTAAATAGATTGATGAAACTATAAATATAAAATAATTAATTTTTCTTTTAATAAATGTACACTTTTTAGTGTTCGTCATTGACCATCAAGTAAAAATGATGTTTCAATATCTGTCTTTTCTATTGATATAGGAGCGGTGGAGATATGATATGTATTGGAGACTGCAACGATCCATTCTTTTCACAAAGTGAAAGCTACACATTATTGAGTTCGGAAACCAGCAAAGCTCGCATTGGCATGAAAAACCAACAGTCTCTGATCTTCATTATTTAAGGCAAGTGGCCTCTAAATTTGTCAAACACTACTGCAATGAAACATCGAAATGCCAAGCAATCCTCGGAGTGCAAAG
>SKCR01035897.1:0-7500 GCA_019454045.1 Zanthoxylum bungeanum
TCGGCCAAGGCATCAATTTTTGGGAAAAAATTATCCAATGTTTTTTTTCTCAAAATTGATCATGTAATATATCATATTACATACATTTAAGCATACTCAAATCATCTAATGAACTTGTGCATGCAAAATACCAACTTAGTGGAAGTACCTCACATTCGGCCAAAGCAACATTTTGGGGAAAAATCATCCAATGCATTTTCTCAAAATTGATCATGTATTATATCATATATCATACATTTAATCATGCTTAAGTCATCAAATAAACTTGTGCATGAAAAATTCCAAACCAATGGAAGCACCTCCACATTCGGCCAAGACAACCACTTTGGGGAAAAATCATCCAATGCATTTTTCTTAAAATTGATCATGTAATATATCATATAACATACATATAAGCATACTTTAGCATCCAATTTAACAAGAACAAGCTTCAATCAATTTTCCCCAAATTAACCCTAATGTATTTCATGCTTAAACATGGCTCCATGATACCATTGTTGGTTTCTATAATTAGTCCCAAAGAAAGATTAAGCCATAGAAATACAAATAACATACATGCAAAGCTAGAAAACTGGCGGAATCATACTTACTAAGCTTTTTGACGAAAATGGTGAAGACAATCCTTGAGTCTTCAAGGTGGAAGTTTCGGCCAAGATGAAGGGAAGAGAAGCTTCAAGTCTTCAAGTGTTCCAAGCTCCAAGGTTGTTTCCCTATCACCTCTTTTGATCCTTCAATGTGCTAGCAAAATGGAGAAATGAAAATGATTTTTCTGCCTTAGGTTTGAAGCTCACGGCGTGAGCAGGAGAAGGAGAAGAGTGTTAGACTTTTCATTTTCTTTTTACTCTTGTTTCCTTTACCGTGCAAGACCAAAATGAAACAATGATGAAGAGATCAAAAACCAAAAATGAATTTTTTTAATTAAAAACCCTTCAAAAACAGTGAAAGGTTTTCCCTCCAAAGGAAAATTCATCATATGCCATCATTATCTCACATTGAGAATAGAGACAATGTATCATCCCATAAAGGTGACTAGATACATCCATCATCTATTCATGTCAAGTAATGAGATATCGCGATGTGATTTGCGGATTCCACCCGTTTCAAAATACGAATGTGTCCGCAAACACTTTCGGGCCCAAATTCGCTAATTCCGAATTAATGAATTTTCGTCGCGACGAGAATTAAATAATTACGCCTAGCGAATTATTATTCAGATCGCTAACGAATTAATTCCAAATTAATTCGTTTGCCCGAATTAAAATCCGATTTTAATTCCGTGTCGAAATCTAATTTCGTTTAATAATATATCGAATATATTATTTTAATCGATTAATTCCAAATTAATCGATCTCTCTCTCTCTCCTAATAAGGCATTTTATCCAAGATAAAGTTTCTCCGTAATTAATCCAAGATTAATAAAGTTCGAATCAAACATCATAGGTGAATCTTCAGGAAGCGACCCAAGAGATCTCTGGATATATTGGCAGTAAATACGGTCGTTGGATAATCCAAACACGTACGTACCTCGTACTACGTTTTTACCGATTTACAAGACAAGGTTGGCTTCTAGCAAAGCGCCATGCCTACCCAATTCTCCAGAAATATTCTTACTGGAATATTAGATCTTTATCAAGCGTAGTATACCGTAGTATCGCGTACATCGATCCAGTATCGGACGATCACATGTTAGGCCTGGGGCTGGAAATGTGTCTGCCCGTACGAAACATATATCAGATATCAAACAACTAGTCTCTTTAAATCGGACAATCCTGACCTGGTCATATTGTCCCGACGGTTGCAACCTTTTATAGAGTACTAGTTCTGTATCCTACGTGATCATCATCTCCATATGTCTGAAGTGATACTTCCATCTTGACATCACATCCAGTACACTACGATTCTCGATAAACCCAGAAGAGGCGTACATAGAACCGGTTAAAGCCCCGAACCACCCAACCAAAGTTTATCGATTGTCGCAAGTACTAGCGATGCAAGTCTCAGGTTAAGACCATATACACCTACCCTGATGCGGCCTCCCATAGACACGCAGACATACTACCAATGGGATTCCGCGGGGTCTGTCCAGAGCGAAGCTGTTTTCCGTACCATCGGTAAAACACAACCTCCTATCGCACTTGCATAAGTATCCAATACTTAAATATATGAGAACTATGCCGTTGTGCCATCACAACTCGCACAAGTGCAATACTAGTCTATTCCGCATTATCGATGTCCGATCTCGATAATACTCCGACTAGGGATATTTAATGATTAGACCTTTTATATTGATACTGTCTCATATCATCTCAATACGGAACTAATCATATGGACTTTTGCCATTAATTTATTAAATAATTTTATAAAACGGCAAAAGGCAATTTCATTATCACATAGTTAATTTTGTACAATAACACAATATCATTTACAAAATAGTGACGCTATGGGTCATAATGTCTAACAATTGGTTCTAAAGTTATCTAATGAATGTGATGTTGGACAATTATGACCCATATCGTCACTATTTGTAAAAGACATTGGGGTTTTTGTACAAATTAACTATGTGACAATGGAAATTACTATTTTATCATTTTGTAATTAGATTACTTGAATATATAAATGATAAAAGTCCTTATGATTAGTTCCAAATAATAAGATATGAGACAGTATCAATCCACTAAGGTTTAATCATTAAATATCCATAGTCGTAGTATTATCGAGACTGGACATCGATAATACGGAATAGACTAGTATTGCACTTGTGTGTGTTTTGGAAGCGTAACATCATAGTTCTCATATATTTAAGTATTTGATACTTATGCAAGTGTGATAGGAGGTTGTGTTTACCGATGGTACGGAAACAGCTTCGCTCTGGATAGACCCTTCGGAATCCCATTGGTAGTATGACTATGTGCCTATGGGAATCCGATTCAGAGTAGGTGTATTTGGTCTTAACCTGAGACTTGCATCGCTAATACTTGCGACAACCAATACGCTTTGGTTTTGGTCGTCCGGGACTTTAACAGGTTATGTGTACCCCTCTTCTGGGTTTATTGAGAATTGTAGTGTATTGGGTGTGATGTCAAGACGGAAGTATCACTTCAGTCATTTGGAGATGATGATCACGCAGGGATACATAACTGGTTCTCTATTATGTTGCAACTATCGGGATAATATTGCAAGGTCATGATTATCCGATTATAGAGACTAGTTACTTGTGATCCGATATATGCTTCGTACTGGGGCAGACACTATTCTAGCCCCATGCCTTGCATGTGACATCTGATACTGGATCGCAATACGTAATACTACGTATACTACACCTGACAAATATTATATATTCCTTAAAGATATTTTTGGAGAATTGGGTAGGCACGGCGCTTTGCTAGAAGCCAACCATGTCTCGTAAATCGGTAGGAACATGGTACCGAGTACGCACGTGTTTGGATAGTCCGACAACCAAATTTACTGCCAACCATGACGTATGACTGGAACGTTATTAATCTGGGATTAATTATGAGAGAGAGAAAATTAATCTAGAATTAATTACGGAGAGAATTTATCTGGGATAAAATTCTATTAATAGAGAGAGAACGATTATGGACGTTGAAGTCAAATCCCTTCCCAATCCCGCTTTTTGTTTGATTGGCTTTTGTATGAGAACACGAACCTTCACAAGTGCCTAACTTAAGAGAAGGAATTCTATCTTAACCGGAAAGAACGAAGCGGATCTTTTTATATCATCCACTCAAAAGGACTATCTTGAATTATCGAATCAAAGGAAAGAAGAAAAAGAACTCGCAGACCAAGGAAATCCGGGATCGGATGCCCAAAAGACGTGATAATTGTCTCTTCAAAATAGCGGCATCCCTTTTGGGAAAATAGAAGGAACGTGTATTACACGCGCAAAATCCGAGAAAATCCCACATGTCTAATTAATATATTTCTCAGAAGTCGTCGCGGAAATCAACTGAGATTGAAGCCCAATACAGGGCCACCTTGATGAGTCGATGGGACTATCATCCCGTCCACAAGTAAAGGGGTCCTCTAATTAAATTAATTATCCAGTTAAAAGAAAATAGACAGTGAAAGGAAAACAGAAATGGAAATGTGGCTAGGGTAAGAGTAGCCTGCTTACTTTAACTTGAGGGGTTTTGCTTCCGCGAAGGCCTTCTTTCGTGCGCATCTCACTTGTTTGTTCATTTATGATAAAAAATGAGAGTTCAGTTCCGAGTAAGCATGTAAGCAAGCAGTAAGTACAAGTCCTTTGGAGGTAGCATATATGTAGCAGCCTATTCCAATCCACGAGCTCGGCATTCAGGCGAGCCGCCCGGTGGTGTGGTACGTAGTGGGTTTAGTACGCCCCGCCAAAACAAAACGGCTCCGAAACAAACAAAAATGAATATTGAAATTCCAAGTTTGCTTGCTGTTAAACTAGGTCAAAAGAAAACGGTCGAATTGTCTCAATACGGCTCCTCTCACTCTGGTCGAGCTGCTACGCTCCTCATTGACTGGAAATGATTGAGATTGTATCGCTTACTAGAGATCCTGAGAAGCTCAGAATGCAACCAACCCCTTTTGTATCTGCATGTTCAGTTAATTCAATAGCTTTTTTCATTGCTTTGCGAAAAGAAACTCTGTTACATTCAAGTGCGTAAAACACCTCTTCAAGAGAAGACCCTAAGTAGCTGCCAATTTTGTTGTTGCATCTTCCTCGCCCGATGACTAAGCTATTTAGCCCACTTTTGAACCCGGAGCATTGATTTCCCATAACGAATAGGCTAGTTCTATCTCTCAATTGCCTATCCTGTGCTCGAGAAGGTCCCCCAGTTCCTCGGCAGCACCTCGAGTTGTCTTACATGAGACTCGGGATATTGAATTGTTATGAATCGATTCTAAGTTGAAGAAAGAATCGAATATTCATTGCTTGATGGCTAGTCCAAGATGCTGAACAACAAAGTTTTATTTTGGAAAAAAACCATCATTATGGGAATGTACACACGATAGAAAAACTACGTCCCTTTTGGAAGATAGAGGAGCGAAACAATCAACCTATTGTTATTGGAAGACCCAAAAGATTCTTCGAGTTTGTTTTCAAACCCCCGGTTCGAACAGGAGAAGTACGCCATGCTAATGTGCCTTGGATGATCCACATCTCAGGGTCAGGCGCTGATGAGCACATTGAACTATCCATCCCGAACTTGGTGGTTAAACTATACTGCGGTGACGATACTGTAGGGGAGGTCCTGCGGAAAAATTGCTCGACGCCAGGATGATAAAAAGCAGGTTGTTTTGGCTAGCTTAAGCCCATCCTTCGGTATCCTTTCCAACAGCTCTCTCAGCTCCGATCGTTCAGAATGAAATGTTACTTGGTCTTTACTGGGAACTTGAGTAAGGAGTAGTTGTTTTGGGTATGGTTTTTTTTTCGAATTTGAAAGAGAGAACCCCTTTCTTTATCTGTATTTGTTTTTGCGCTATGCCCAACCAATTGGTGTACTCTTCGCATATTCTATTAAATACCTGATCTAACTCAGGTGGAGCGCTTTGCAAGAAGCGTCGGACTCATTCATGCATGCTCCACTTGGCTCGGGGGGATATAGCTCAGTTGGTAGAGCTCCGCTCTTGCAATTGGGTTCATTTTTTTAGCACTTAACTTCTTGGTGGATTCCCGGCGTTGGGTCAAAATCCCTTTTTGACTCTGCACCAGTGATTCCACTATTATTAGGAAACAATAATGGAATAATTTCTTCATATTCATAGAGACAATTCATTGATTAAATCAGACAGAAATATGAGAAAAAATAGGAGCGTCGTTTTTGCAAACAAGATATATACTTTTATTGTTTTTAAAAGTTTTTCACAAATAAAAAAATTCTCCCTTTGATTGTAACCTTCCCATGGCATATAAGCTATGCTAGTTTCAACAATTCTCGTTCTTTACAAACGTGGGAAATAATACCTATTACTCGAAGGAACCGACACCACTGCCTTCAGGCGCTCTCTAGTGCTAATCATCCGGCATGCTGCCTTCTTTCGGGTTGACAAATGTCTCTTCTTTCCAAAAGCCGCAAATGCAAATAAAAAACATCTCCGGGATAAGCTTAAATATTCCGTGTTTTTCAAAAAAATCCATATCTATAGTGTTTTTTAAAATTCTATTTTTGATTACGTAATGAGTCTGCTTAAAAAAAATGTTGTTTTTCGCAATGAGTTAATCCGTTTTTTTCATATGAATCTCTTTTAGTTAAATTTTGATTTTGAGCCATACGGTGTTGATTGGCTTTATTTCGCCATTCTTGTCGTACTAATCCATCCCATTTAATCCGAGAGAAATCATATTGAGAATGACCACTTAACCAGTTTTTCCATGGATTCCTTCCAAAATTCCAAAAAGGTTTATGTCCTAATTGGGCCAAAAGCGGGAGGCCCGCACGACGGGCTATTAGCTCAGTGGTATAGCGTGCCCCTGATAATTGCGTCGTTGTGCCTGGGCTGTGAGGGCTCTCAGCCACATGGAAAGCTGATTCGGAATTGTCTTTCATTCCAAGGCATAACTTGTATCCATGCGCTTCATATTCGCCTGGAGTTCGCTCCCTCTTTTGATCCTACATCATATAATCCCGGTTTAGTTAATTCTACTTTCGATAAGCCAATGGAGTTTGAGTCGAAGCGGATACTTGACATGTCCCCCCTCTTCCAGGCCGCTCTCCTGAAGAAGGAAAGCATGACAGGATGAATTGGTGACATTAGATCGAATATGAAGCGCATGGATACAAGTTATGCCTTGGAATGAAAGACAATTCCGAATCAGCTTTGTCTACGAACAAGGAAGCTATAAGTAATGCAACTATGAATCTCATAGAGAGTTCGAGAATTTTTTTGTTTGTGAAAAACTTTTAAAAACAATAAAAGTATATATCTTGTTTGCAAAAACGACGCTCCTATTTTTTCTCATATTTCTGCCTGATTTAATCAATGAATTACTTTATGACACAATCAACAATTTGCTTCATTTTCAATTAGGCCTTGCTCTAGCCTCTTTAGGGGCTCGTGTCAGAAATGATTCTATCCTTTCTGCCGGTAAATTAAAATTGGAATTGGCCCAATTCGCGGAATTAAAGGCCTTTGCACAATTTGCTTCTGATCTCGATAAAGCTACTCAGAACCAATTGGCAAGGGGTCAACGCTTACGTGAGTTGACGGTCCCGTTTCCGCTCCTAGCGAGCTAACATTCGGCCCATTTGGAGGGAAAAAAGATTAATATTAATCGATAGGCTTAGACCTCCTTACCTCTGTGATAGTCTATTTATCCAGTTTACGAGGCTTTCAGTCTACGATAGCTAGTTAAAGGTGGAATTTGTGGCGTCAACCTATAGGGTTTATCGTTTTTCTAATTTCTTGCCGATGCTTATTCCCCAGATACCGTCATTGCTTCTTCTCCGGGAAAAGAAGTTCACGACCCGTGGGCCTTCTACCTCCAAGCGGCATTGCTCCTTCAGGCTT